>JAODAL010048325.1:0-29119 GCA_025379985.1 Phyllomedusa bahiana | reverse complement strand
GGGGGGTTTGGAAGCCTTGTTTGTGTCTGGAGATCTGTGACCTTGTATAGACCAAGTATGCTAGGAGTAAAGACCAGGAGTTCTTACACCAGTTGTGGACATTTATTTATTAAACACCGACACCGTGCACAAGCATCACATCCATCCTCCACGGTACAGCGCGATTCCCAAACCATATACAATGGAGTGCTCCACCACCACCCGCACCATCCTCCCTATATGTGTTACTAAAGCACCTTTCTTTTCACCAGCATCAGACTTCTTCTGGGCTCACACCATCCCCAAGGTCACCTCCTTCAATCAGCTAACAGCTAGGCAATAATTTGTCCCCAAAGTCAAACAATGTGACAGTATCTGGATCCCATACATGAGAGTTTTGCAGCAAGTGTAAACAACCAAGGACAGACGTGTGTCACCAGGCCATGTAGAGGGGGATTATATACAGTATTAGCATGTATTATACTTGACAATTTATTGTACTGTATATTCTGTATGTGGTTTAAAAATATGTTAAACAATGTCAAGAGTTGTTGAATTATGATAACTTTTATATAAATCAGTTTTAAAATATTAAGCAGTTGGCCATAAGACATTTAATAGTAAATGTAATAATAATAATAATAATAAGAAGAAAAATGTGTAGAGTAGAAATAAATATATTACCCTCCATACACTGTTATATTTAATGCCTTCTCTTGCTTTTACACATTTTTCTCATGTGCTACATAGATGAGATGTAAAAGCTTTGAGTAGCTTTTAGATGCTCTTTTATATACGTATATGATCTGCCTAGCAGCATTTAATAATTAATCTTTTCCATCGCGCTTGCTCACAGACTACTGATGACTGTATAGCTGCTGGTTCATTTCAGGTCACTGCCATGACATGACCATTCATTTTTGGCTTCATGCTGCTTTAGTGAAATGCTTCAAGACCCTTACACAGAATGTGTTTACATTAATCCTGTACAGACCATAAATCTGAACCTTCCTGGCACTGGCACACTCGTAAATCACTTCCCTTGCTGCAGTTTTGCTGTACATTACCTTTTACATCATGACAGAGTTGGTGCAACCTTTAGTTCAACACAAAAAACACTATTTTCTGAGTTTATCAACTGCATCTAACATGTTTCTTTTCAATTCAGTAGAATTATACGCAATGTTAAAACAGTCCAGGGTTTCAAAGGGCATCCAGCATATCAGTTACAGTTGAAACCAGAAGTTTACATACGCTATATAAAAGACACATATGCATGTTTTTCTCACTGACATGAAATCAGAATAAACCTCACCTTAGGGTTACCAAAATTATTTATATTTGCCAAATGCCAGAACAATAAAAGAGAAAATTTTTAAGGCATTTCTATTACTTTCTGCAAAGTCTGGTAGCATTGCCCAACTCTATGACTTGGGTCAAATGTTCTGGATATTCTTCCACAAGCTTCTCACAATAGTTGGTAGAAATTTTGGCCCATTTCTTCTGACAGAACTGGTGTAACTGAGCCATGTGTGTAGGTCGTCTTGCTCGCACCTGCCTTTTCAGCTTTGCCCATAAATTTTCAATAGGATTGAGATCAGGACTTTGTGATGGCCACTTCAAAACGATGACTTGGTTATCCTTAAGCCACTTTGTAACCAGTTTGGCAGTATGCTTCAGGTCATTGTCCATTTGGAAGACCCATTTCCGCCAAAGCTTTAATGTCCTGGCTGATGTCTAGAGATCTTGCTTCAGTGTTGCCACATAATCTTCTTTCCTCATGATGCCATTTATTTTTTGAAGTGCACCAGTCCCTCCTGCAGCAAAACCCCACAACATGATGCTGCCACCCCGGTGTTACACAGTTGGGTTGGTGTTCTTAGGCTTCAAAGATTCTCCATTTTACCTCCAAATATAACGATGGTCAATATGGCCAAACAGTAAAATTTTCCTTTCATCAGACATGTCTCCAAAAATGTAGGTCTTTTTTCCTTTGGGCATTTGCAAACATTATTCTGGCTTTTATATGTTTCTTTTGGAGTAATGGCTTCTTCCTGGCAGAGTGACCTTTTGGCCCATGTTGATACAGTACTCGTTTCACTGTGGATAATAACACAATCTTACCAGCTTCTGCCAGCATCTTCACAAGGTCTTTTGCTTTTTTTCTTGGGTTGATATGCACATGTCGGACCAAAGCATGCTCATCTCAACTCATGCTCAGAACCCATCTCCTTCCTGAGCGGTATGATGGCTGGAGATTCCCATCTTGTTTGTACTTGCGTATAATTGTTTGTACAGATGAATGAGGCACCTTCAGGTATCTGGAAATTGTACTCATGGATTATCAAGACTTGTGCAAGTCCACAATTCTCTTCCTGATATCTTGGCTGATTTCTTTACATTTTCTCATGATGTAACAAACAGAAGCAGTGTGTTTCTGGTGTGATTTAAAATACATCCACAGGTGTGTCTCTAATTAACTCAGATGTT
The DNA here is from genome assembly GCA_025379985.1 of Phyllomedusa bahiana. Classification (NCBI taxonomy): domain Eukaryota; kingdom Metazoa; phylum Chordata; class Amphibia; order Anura; family Hylidae; genus Phyllomedusa; species Phyllomedusa bahiana. The sequence goes on along the minus strand of JAODAL010048325.1, from coordinate 26,650 downwards.
GCCAATAAATGTATCAGAATCTATCATAGACATGATGTCATCATATGGGCTGTCCCAAATTGTTTAGAGGCATATTAATCCTAGTGTATGTAAACTTTTGACTTTGCAGAATGCAATAAAATGCCTTAAATAATTCTATCTCTCATTATTCTAGCATTTTGCAAACATAAATAATTTTGATAATCCTAATTGACCTAAAACGGGTAAGGTTTATTCTGATTTCATGTCAAATAGTGAGAAAAACATGCGTATTTATCTTTTTATATAGTGTTTGTAAACTTCTGATTTCAACTGTATAAATTTGACTTGCAACTATTTAGCATATGCTTAGTTCTGCAGATTTTTGTCATATAACTGCATTGTTACCGTTTTGCTTCTAAAAATCTAAATATTAATATTTATTATTTTGTTAGTATTTTATAAAACCACCTTTGGCTTTCAACACTACCTGAAACCTTCTAGGCATGGGATCAGATTCAAGCTTGTTTTGCCCCAAAATATGACCCCCAGGTCTCTTGAAAAATTTTTCCCAAATTGTAGGTTTTAAAATGCTCGATCATTTGGATTCAAATTTCAGCTTTTTCTTAAACTCTACCCAAAAGGGGTTTTCGTTTTCTAGACTTTGGAAATGGGGTTTATTTTTTTTTTTCCCAAAAGGGTTTCATTTTTTCCCCCCAAAATCCCTTTTTTTGTCCGGGCCCCTCACATGATGCATTTTGGAAATTTTTTTTTGGCCGTGAGACCGCTATCGATGGGGTAGAAGGACCTGTTTTCTCTGTTTTTTGGGGAAATGTATTCATGGTTGCCCCTCGATTAAACCCAGTGACCTTTCGCTTGGGACAACTTAATACCTTTGCTGGTTATTAGGAAATGTTAAAAAAAAGGTTTTTAATTCTTTAGGTAGTATAAAAGAATGTGACAGAGTGTCGGGGACTGGTTGGAGGGAGTATAAAAATCTCCCCAATTTTTCCCTAGATTTTAAAAAGTAAACAGCACCCAGAATTAGAAGTGTAAAGTTTCTAAAAGATTTCTATGTTAGGGTTTAAAAAAACCCCATTTGAAAGGGGGTGGTTTTCTGGAGTGGGGGAAAAAGCGGGGGGGGGCCCCCACCCCACTGGACAGGCCGGGTCTTGGGTTGTCTAATTGGGGTCAGGTTTTGTGTCCGCCTTTATAAGGCCCCAAAGCTGCGGGACACACAGTCTCTCGGGCCGGGGGAACGGGGTTATCCCAAGAGCCTGTGGGAGAAATTTTTTTGGGGGTTAGTAATACAGTTATTTTTTGGTGCCCCGGTATTGGCGGCATTTTGATTGAGGGGAAAATTTCCTTTAATGTTTAGTTAGACCCGGACAGGCATAGGTTTTGTTTTGTTTGTTTTGTTTTTTGTACCACTTGTTAAAAATAAAACTGACTCCCGTCAGTTTAAAAAAAAATTCTGGGGGTCTTTTGGGGTTTTCTTTTCCCCGCTAAACCCGGGGCCCGTTACCAGGAGGGGGCCCACCCCGTCCCAAACCCCCTTAAAAGTGGTGGAGGTTTGCTTTAAGCATTAATTTTGGCACAGAAAAGGAAACTAAAAATTTTTAAAGGGAGGGTTTCCTTTTTGGGTTTCCCAATTTAAAAAATTGGGGAAAGTAATAAGGCGTGTTGAAAGATGGGGGCATCGAAAACAGGAAGCTCCCCGTGTGCAGCAAAAGGGGCGTGGGGAAAAACAAGCCGCAGGCTGACCACACAACTCGAGGCTAAAAAGGAGGAGAGCAAAAAGCCGGGAAAACCCTAAAAAAGTGATTGTGCAGAAAACTCGCCGTGTGCAGGACGGGCCCCGTGGTGGGACGCTACTCAACCCTCAAGAGCCAACCATTTTCTGAAAAAGGGAGGGAAGCAGTGATGACGGGGAAGCCTACCTGAAAAATCTTTAAAAGGGGACTGCCCGAAACGGAGTGTTGGCCAAAGGGACATTGGGGGGGACTGTTTGACCTTCCCTTTAAAGGAAAAAACCCCAAAAGGCCTTTACCGGAAAAAAGGGATGCTTTGAACTATGACTGCGGGAAAAAAGGAAAAATTCTAACCTCCCTTGGGAGCAGGTTTGGGTTTTGGGTGCCCAGGGGTACAAAATGGGTCTACAGCAGGGGAAAAAACCTCCACGCTTCAAATGCTGCCCTCATACCCTGACCAAGAAGTGGTTGCACCCGGGAAGCCCTTTTGCGGGCCCCCCAAGATGTGGGGGGGGGGTGGTAAAGGACCGGGGTATTTGGGAAAATCCCTCCCAGTCACCTTGCGAAAAAGGGGGTGACCCAAATTGGAGCCCCTAAGAAGGGTGACCAGTTGGTGGAAAAGGGTGGGAGGGGTTTTATACCGAGCGGAGGAGCTGATTGAGTTTTCGCATTTCCCCCCTACCCCCAACAGGGGGAGACCCTCCGGGAAATCCCTGGAAAGGGAACTGTTTTTTAAGGGAAGGGGGGGGCGGGCGGGATCGCAAATGGTTGGGCGGTAACGTGGAGGGGATGAAGCCCAACTTTTAGCCCCCGGGGAAAGGGCCTTTCCCCCAGGGAAGTGGGGGGCTTTTAAAAAAGAGACCCCCAGTAATGACTTAACCCAAATGTTCCTTTGTCTTAGGGTCCCCTTTTTGGGCCCAACTATATGATGTTTTTCTATGCAATGTGATGTCTATTATAAAAACCCGCCTTTGGTATCTATATGTAAGCGTGCATGTTTTGCATTTTCCAGAAACCTGGGGGGGTGGGGCCCCAAATGTTTTTCCCAATTTACCGTGGGAAAGGGTTAGTGAAGTGAAGGCGTTGTTAGATCGGGTTTGGTCGGGGGTGCCCTTATTAAACCCCGAGTTGGTGAACCCGGGAAAAACCCGCCCAAGAGAAAAACTATAGGGTGCCTGCTTTCATGGGGGACACTCCCCATTACGCATTTGTTTACGGACATCCGTAAACATTTGGGGGGCCCATAAAATTTTTGGGGGGGGTTTGGCCCCCATTTTTAATGATGATGCCCATCATGGGGGGGACTTTCCACATTTTTGAGAATTGGGGAAACAAAAGGGTTCTTTTAATCCCCTTCCAGTCAGTGAACCCCCAGTTGGGAAAGGAAACTTTTCCCTTTCGGCCCAATGGTGAGGAAGGAAAAGGGAATTTTGACCCCCTTGGGGAGGTGTCCCAGAAGGCCCAGACAGTCCAGACCCTCTAGGGGACAAAATCCCGGATTTGGGTGCAAAAGGGACCAGTTTGGGGTGGGAGCAATTAAAAGCCCTTCCCCTTTGGGTCAGAGCCCCGGGGGAAAACTTTTAAAAATTGATTGACAAAAAAACCCGGTGGGCCTGAAAACCGACTTTCGCCCCCTTTCCCAGGGGCTATAAAAAGGGGGGCCCCTGTTATATAAAAGGGGGGTGAAAAGAGGAGAAGGGGTATTGGAGAAAATTTGAGGGTTTCCCTAAAATTTATGGGAAGGCCCGTATGAGCTGGCTAATGGTCCCCAAAATGGGAGGGCTTCGGGGTTTAAAAAGGAAAAGAAAAGAAAACTACTGAAAGAATTCTGCAACGGTTCTTTTGGCCAGGAGTTCATAAGGAGGTGAAAGAGTTTTGTGAGGCCCTTTCCCCCGAGTTCCCTTTGGCCCCCCCCCGAAACCCCTGGTCCCCTTTTTTAAAGGGGCCCCGGGGGGAAAAATTTTTTTTTGGGGGGGTTTTTAAAATTTTGGGGGCCCAAATTTTTTTTTTTCCCCCCGGGGGGGCCCAAAAATTTTTTTCCCCCCCGGGGGGTTTTTTTTGGGAAAAGGGGGGGGTTGGGGGGAAAAAAAAAAATTTCCCATTTGGGGCCCCTTTTTTTAAAAATTTTTTTTTTTGGGGCCCCTGGCCCCCCAAAAGGGGCCGGGGGGGGGGGAAAAAAAAAAAAATTTAAAATTGGAAAAAGGGAAAAAAAAAAGGGGGGGGTTTTTTTTTTTTTCCCCTTTTTTTTTTTTTCCCCCCCCCCTTTTTTAATTTTGGGTTTTTTAAAGGGGGTTTTTTTGGGGGAAAAAAAGGGGGGGGGAAAAAGGGGGAAAAAAGGGGAAAGGGGGACCTGGGGGAAAAGGGAAAGGGGGAAACCCCCGGGGGGGGTTTCCCCGGAAAAGGGGGGGTTTCCCCCCGGAAAGGGGGTTTCCCCCCCCCTTTTTTTTTTTTTCCCCCCCGGGGTTTTATTTTTTAAAAAAATTCCCCCTTTTTTTTCCCGGTTTAAAAAAATTTTTAAAAGAAATTTTTAAAAAGGGAAAAAATTTTTTTAAAAAAAAAAATTTTTTTTTTTTTGGGGGTCCAACAAATTTTCCCAAAAATTTTTATTTTTTTTTAAAAAAAAATTTTTTTTTTTTTTGGGGGGGGGGGGGTTTTTTTTTGGGAAATTTTTTTAAATTTGGGGGGCTTTTTAAAAGGGGGTTGGGAAAAAGGGGGGAAAAAATTTTCCCCAAAAAAACCCCTTTTTGGGGGGGGAAAAAAAAAAAGGGGGGGTTTCCCCTTTTTTAAAAAGGGGGGGGGCCGGCCGGGGAAAAATATTCCCCGGGGGAAAAAACGGGGAAAAGGGGGGGGAAATTAAAGGGGGGCCCCCGGGGGGGGCCCGGGCGGGGGGTTCCCCTTTTAAAACCCCTTTTTTCCCAAAAAAAGGGGAAAAAAAACCCCCCAAAAAAAAAGGGGGGGTTTTTTCCCGGGGCCTTTTAAAAAAAAAGGGGGAGGGGTTTTTAAAAAAAATTGGGAAGGGAAAGGGGGCCCCCCGGGGGGGGTTTTTTGGGGGTTAAAATTGGGGGGGGTTTTTTAAGGGGGCCAAAAAAGGGGCCCCGGGGGCCGGGAAAAAGGGGGGGAAATTTTTGGGGGGTTTTTGGAAAAAAAAAAAAGAAGGGTTTTAAAACCCCAAAAAAGGGGGAAAAAAAAAAAAGGAAAATTTTTAAAAAAGGGGGTTTTTTTTTTAAAAGGGGAAAGAAATTTAAAAAAAAAGGGGGGCCCCAATGGGGGGCCAAAAAAAAAAAAGGGGAAAAAAAAAAGGGGGGAAAAATTTTTTGGGGGGGGGGGGAAAAAAAAGGGGCCCCGGGGGAAAGGGAAAAGGGAAAACCGGGTTTAAAAATTTTTTATTGGGAAAAAAGAAAAAAAGAAAAAAAAGGGGGGGGGGGGGGGGAAAAAAAAGGGGTTTTTTCCCCTTTTAAAAGGGGGGCCAAAAAAAAAAGGGGGGTTTAAAAGGGGGGGTAAAAAAAAAAAGGGGGGAAAAAAAAATTTAAAAAAGAAAACCCCGGGGGCCCGGGGAAAAAGGGGGGGGGAAAAAAGGGGGGGGGGCCCCGGGGGGGGGGGGGGGTCCCCCGGGGGGGAAAAAAAAAATTTTAAAATTAAAAAAAAAAAAAAAGGGGAAAAAAAAAAGGGAAAAAAAGGGCCCAAAAAAAAGTAAAAAGGGGGGGAAATTTAAAAACGGAAAAAAAAAAAAAGGGAAAAAAAAAAAAAAAAGAAAGGGGGGGAAAAAATTTTGGGGAAAAAAAAGGGGGGGGAAAAACCCAAAAAAAAACCGGGGGGTTTTTTTCCCCGGGAAAAATTTTTTGGGGAAAAAGGAAAAGGGGGGGGGGGGGTTAAAAGGGGAAAAGGGAAAAAAATTTTTAAAATTTTAAAAAGGGGCCCCAAAAAATTAAAGGGGAAAAAAAAAAAAAAAGGGGAAAAAAAAGGGGCCCCCCCGGAAAAGGGGGGAAAAAAGGGGGGAAACCCCAAAAAAAAATTTTTCCCCGGGGGGGGGGGAAAAAAAAAAGGGGGGAAAAAAGCCCCACCCCGGGGGGGAAAAAAAAAAAAAAAAAATTTTAAAAAAAATTTTTTGGGGGGGTTTTTTTGGGGGGGGGAAAAAGGGGGCCAAAGGGGGAACGGAAAAAAAAAGGGGGGGGGGGGGGCCCCCAAAAAAAAAAAAACCCGCTTTTTTAAAAAAAGGGGGGGGGTGGGAAAACCCCCCCGGGGGGGGGGGGGGGGGGAAAAAGGGGGGGAAAAAAGGGGTTTTGGGGGGGGGGGGGGGAGGAACAGGGGTTTTTTTGGGGGGGGCGGGGGGAAAAAAAGGGGGAAAAAAGGGGGGGGGGTTTTTTTTTGGGGGGAAAAAAAAAAGGGTTTTGGGGGGGGGGGCCCCCCCAAATTTTTTTTTTTTTTTTTTTAATATTTTTCTTCTTTTTTTTTTTTTTTGGGGGTTTTTTTTTTTTTTTTTTTTTCCCCCCCTTTTTTTTTTTTTTCCCCCCCCCCAAATTTTTTTTTTTTTTTTTTTTTTTTTCTAATAATCTTTTTTTTTTTTTTTTTTTTTTTTTAATTTTAATTTTTTTTTTTTTTGGGGTTTTGTTTTTTTTAAAACCCCCCCCCCCCCCCGTTTTTTTTTAAAAAAATTTGGGGGGGGGAATTTTTTTTTTTTTTTTTTTTTTTTTTTTTATTTTTTTATTTTTTTTTTTTTTATTTTGTTTTTTTTTCCCCCATTTTTCTTGTTTTTTTTAGTTGTTTTTTTTTTTTTTTTTTTCCTTTTTTTTTTTTTTTTTTTTTTTTCCCCCTTTTTTTTTTTTTTTTTTTTTTTTTTTTTTTTTTTTTTTTTTTTCCCCCCCTTTTTTTTTTAATTTTTTTTTCCCCCCCCTTTTTTTTTAATTTTTTTTTTTTTTTTTTTTGGGATTTAATTTGGGGGGGGATTAAAGGGGGAAATTTTTGGGGGGGGGGGGGGTTTTTTTTAAAAGGGGGGGGTGGAGGTTTTTGGGGGGGGGGGGGGAAAAAAAAAGGGGCCCCTTTTTGGGGGGGGGGTTTTTTTTTTGGGGGGGGTTTGGGGTTTTTGGGGGGGGGGTTTTGGGGGTTTGGGGGGGTGTTGGGGGCCCCGGGGGAGTTTTGGGGGAAGGGGTTTTTTTTGGTGGGGGGGGGTTTTTTGGGTGGGGTTTTTTTTTTTTTTTGGGGGGGTTGTTGGGGGGGGAAAAAAAAGGGGGGGGAAAGGGGGGGGGGGGGGGGGGTTTTTTGGGGGGGGGGGGGGGGAAAAATTTTTTTCCTTTTTTGGGGGGGGGAAAAAAAAAAAAAATTTTTTTTTTTTTTTTTTTCCCCCGGGGGGGGGGTTTTTTGAAAAGGTTTGGGGTTTTTTAGGGGGGAAAGGGGGCCCCCGAAAAAGGGGGGGGGGGGTTTGGGGGGGGGGGGGGGTTTTGGGGGGGGGGGGTTTTTTTTGGGTGGGGGGTTTTTGGGTTGGGGGGAAGGGGGGTTTTAAAGGGGGGTTTTGGGGGGGGGATTTGGGGGGGGGGGGGGGGGGTTTTTTTTTTGGGGGGGGGGGGGGGGTTTTTTAAAAAGGGGGGGGGGGGGGGGGGTTGGGGGGTTTTTTTGGGGGGGGAAAAAAAAGGGGGGGGGGGGGGGGGGGGTTTTTTGCGGGGGTTTTTGGGGGGGGGGGGGGGGGGGGTTTTTGGGGGTTTTTTTCTGTTTTTTTTGGGGGGTTTGGGGGGTTTGAAAAGGGGGGGGGGGGGAGGGGGGTTTGGGGGTTTTTGGGGGGGGGTTTGGGGGGGTTTTTTTGGGGGGTTTTTGGGGGGGGGGGGGGGGGGGGGGTTTTTTTGGGGGGGGTTGGGGGTTTTTAAAAAAGGGGGGGGGGGTGGGGGTGGGGGGGGGGGGGGGGGGGGTTTTTTTGGGGGGTTTTTTTGGGGGGGGGGCCGGGGGTTTGTGGGGGGGGTTTTTTGGGGGGGGGGGGGGTTTTGGGGGGGGGGGGGGTTTTGGGGGTTAAAATTTTTTTTTTTGGGGGGTTTTTTGGGGGGGGGGGGGGGGGGGGGGGGGGTTTTTTTGGGGGGGTTTTTTGGGGGGGGGGTTTGGGGGGGGGGTTTTTTGGGGGTTTTTTTTTTTTTTGGGGGGTTTTTTTTTGGGGGGCGTTTTTAAAAAAAAATTTTTTTTTTGGGGGGGGGGGGGGGGGGGGTTTTTTGGGGGGTTTTGGTTTTTTGGGGGGGGGTTTTTTTTTTTTCCCCCTTTTTTTTCCCTTTTTTTTTTTGGGGGGGGGGGTTTTTTTGGGGGTTTTTTGTTGGGGTGGGGGGGGGGGGAAAAAAAAAATTTTTTTTTTGGGGGGGGTTTTTTTTTTTTTAAATTTTTTTTTTTTTTAATTTTTATTTTTTTTTAATTTTTAAATTTTTTTTTTTTTTATTTTTTTTTATTTTTTTTTTTTTTAAAAAATAAAAAATTTTTTTTTTTTATATTAAAATTTTTTTTTAAAAATTTTTTTTTAAAAAAATTTTTTTTTTTTTTATTTTTTTCTTTTTAAAAAAAAATAAAAATTTTTTTTTATTTTTAAAAAATTTTTTTTAAAATTTTTTATTTTTTTTGGGGGCCCCCCCCCCCCTTTTTTTTAAAATTTTTTTTTTTTTTTTAAAAAAAAAATTTTTGTTTTTTTTTTTTAAAAAAATTTTTTTTTTTAAATTTCCCAAAAACCCCCCCCCAAAAAAATTTTTTTAAAAAAATTTTTTTTTTTTTTTTAAAAAATTTAAAATTTTTAAAAAAAAAAATTTTTTTTTAATTTATTTTTTAAAAGTTTTTTTTTAAAAAAATTTTTCCCCTTTAAAAATTTTTTTTTTTCCTTTTTTTTTTTTTTTAAAATTTTTTTTTTTTTTTTTTTTTTAAAAATTTTTTAAAATTTTTTTTTTTTTAAATTTTTTTTCTTTTAAAAAATTTTTTTTTTTTTTTTTTTTTATTTTTTAAAATTTTTTTTCCCTTTTCCCCAAAAAAAAAATTTTGAAATTTTTTTTTTTTTTTTTTTAAAATTTTTTAAAAAAATTTTTTTTTTTTTAAAAAAAAAATTTGAGTTTTTTTAAAAACCCCGGGGGAAAAAAAAAACCTTAAAAAATTAAAATTTTTTAAATTTTTTTAAATTCAAATTTTTTTTAAAAAAATTTTAAAAATTTTTTATTTCCATTTAAAAAAAAATTTTTTTTGGGGGGAAATTGGAAAAGGGGGGTTTTTTAAAAAAATTTTTTTTTTTTTTTTGAAAAATTTTTTTTTTTTTTTTTAAAAAAATTTTTTTTTTTAAATTTAAAAAAAAGGGGGAAAAAAAAATTTCCCCCCCAAAAGGAAAAAAAATTTTGGGTTTTCAAGGAAAAAATTTAAATTTTTTATTTTTTTTTTTTAAAAAAAAACCCCCCCCAAAAAAAAAAGGAAAATTTTAAACCCCCAAAAAAAGGGGGTTTTTTTTTCCCTTTTTAAAAGTTGTTGACGCCAAATTCTGCCCCCTCCCATCCAAATTTCGCGAGAAATCGAGATCATCAGCCCGGCAACGTTTTTCCAATCTTCTACTGTCCAATTTCGATGAGCTTGGGCAAATTGGAGCCTCAGTTTCCTGTTCTTAGCTGAAAGGAGTGGCACCCGGTGTGGTCTTCTGCTGCTGTAGCCATCTCCCTCAAAGTTCGCCTTTATAGGTGCGTTCAGAGATGCTCTTTGCCTACTTGGTTGTAACGGGTGGCTATTTGAGTCACTGTTGCCTTTCTATCAGCTCGAACCAGTCTGCCATTCTCCTTTGCCCTCTGGCATCAACAAGGAATTTCGCCCACAGGACTGCCGCTCACTGGATGTTTTTTCTTTTTCGGACCATTTTCTGTAAACCTAGAGATGGTTGTGCTTTTGAAAATCCCAGAAAATCAGCAGTTTCTGAAATACTCAGACCAGCCCTTCTGGCACCAACAAACCATGCCACGTTAAAAGGCACTCAAATACCTTTCTTCCCCATACTGATGCTCGGTTTTGAACTGCGGAGATTGTCTTGACCATGTCTACATGCTAAATTGCACGGGAGTTGCCGCCATGTGATTGGCTGATTAGAAATTAAGTGTTAACGAGCGTTGGACAGGTTGTACCTAATAAGTGGCCGGTGAGTGTATATATATACATATATGCATTATATGTTGTATATAAATATATATATTATATATATATATATATATATATATATTATATATATATATATATATATATATATATATATATATATGTATAAAGAAAGATAGAGACAAAAAGTAGGCACACAATAGTGAAGTATGTAAATTCCTAAGTGGATCAAGAAAACAAGTAGTTAAATTTGCTCACCTTAGTCGGTTGTGCTAACAATAGGAGGCACAACACTCATAAAAGTATGATTTCAAATCCACAAACACGGCAGCCAGCAATCCTTCACTCAAAGTGTTAAAAAACAGCTGCAATATCAGCTGCTGATGATATTCTGCTATATATGTATATATTTATACAGTATCAAAGAAAAAATTGCCAGCAACTCCGGATGAATAGAAAAAAGCTATGTAGGTTTAATTATATGAAAAACATGCAGAGACAGAAAAAAGAGGGGCCATATGGCCAGAACAGACGCTGACGCGTTTCGAGTTCCTCCGAACCCTTAATCGTAGCATAAATACAGTACACACATAACTTACTTATATACTGCACATAAAATGAACTCACCTGTGTGAAGAGAACGACCGAGCACCCAGCATCCGGCCGCCAACGCATGCGCAGGATGCACATCCGGGACGCGCGGCCACACGTCCCCGGGAAAGACCGGCCCAAACAGTAACCCGCCCCAAAACTGGAGCGGAATGACATGACAGCCGAGCACGGACACATATGGCCACGCCCCCAGGGGACCCCCCCGCAGCATGACAGATAGAAACCGATGGTGATCGTAACCCGACACACAGATGTACAAACCCCACAAGAGAAGACATACATATATAAAAACAAACCGACCTGAATTAAAAGATAAAGAAGCAAGGTAAATACAGGACATACTATTCCACACATAGGGTGGAACAACAAGATAATAATCAATCATCCAAAAGAGTTATGATCATATGCATAGAGTCATGGCAAACCAGAACCAATTATTAAACATAATATTTCCATAAGTTAATAATGAAGTAAAACCTCATTACGTAAGTTTAGACCTGAGGGAAACATAGTATTAAGACTGTAGATCCAATAGGCTTCACGATCCTTAAGTTTTCTCTCTAAATTACCTCCACGTTTACCTAGGAAAACCCTTTCTATTGCAAATGCCTTAAAACCCTGCATATTAGATCCATGTGTCTCAATGAAATGATGTGAAGCACCAGATAATGTTTACCCGTAGGGTTTTTTATGCCTTTAACATGCTCCAGGGTCTCATTTCTAAATTTTCGGGACGTACAACCAATACATGAGGTCACAAATCTCACATTGGATAACATATACAACAAAAGTCGTATTAAAATTTTTTTATATTGTTTTATGTGATAACAATTAGTGCCTCTTGTAAATTGTTTAGTGGGGGTTACTATTGTACATGTCTTACATGGGTGACCACCACATTTTAAAGAATCCCCTATTTCGCAACCGTATGGGAGTGTATGTATTTGGAAGTAATCAGATTTTGGTGATATAACGTTACCTAAATTCTTTGACCGTCTTGCAACTTTCCTGACATCCATCCTTTAGGATGTTAGCCCCCTATAGGGTCCTGGAATAAAACAGGTATATGTTTGAGTACAATCTCTTTGATTTGATTAAATCGTGCATTATAATCAATGACCATAGTGGGAATTTCATTTTTCACCCTAGTTTTACATTTTGATAGTAATAATCTCTCACGTGGAATGCGTTTTCCACCTTAGATAGTGCTCGATTTAAAACCCAATTAGGGTAGCCCCATGTCAGTAGGCGTTTGCATATGGACTTAGATTCCTCATTGTAATCTGAAATGTTCGTGCAATTACGCTTCGCCCTGATGAGAGTGGTATGGCAGACACCGGACCACTCCATATTAACAGCAGGTCGTCAATGTATCTGCCATACCACTCCACGTCGGCATAAAACGGATTATCCAAACTGAAAATATAAGAGGACTCCCACCCGGACATCACAAGGGTTGGCCAATGAGGGCGAGAATTTAGCACCCATACTGACTCCATTTTACTTTCAAGTAGAATGAACCCTCAAACAAAAAATAATTATGTTGAATCAGAAAGGAAGTAACCATCTTGATGAAAAGTTTTTCATCCAAAGTATACACGCTGTAAAATGTCCAGATGGAAATCTTGTGCCAGTAGGGCAAACCGGTAGGGGAATACTTGTATACAGTGCCTCGACATCGCAGCTCAGCCAAGAGAAACCAGGGGACCATACCTTGTCCACAAAAACTGTTAAGAACAGCCTTGGAATCTTGTAAGAATCCTGGAACCCTGGCCACCAATGGCTGAAGCTGCGTGTCAAGCCACTGACACAGTCTCTCACATAGAGACCCTATTCCGGAAACTATGGGACGCATAGGAGGGGGGAAAACCTTCTTATGTATCTTAGGAAGCCCTACAAGAGGGGAACAGTGGCGTCAGAGTCTAGAATGAAATCCGACTCTCTATCAGAAAAAACATTAAGGGCTCTACCCTTTGTTTTACCAGGGCCTCTAATTTACCCCTGAACTTCAAAGTTGGATTCGCAGATAATTTCCTATAAGTAGTTGGATCAGACACCAATTTAAGAATTTGTTGTACATAAAGGTCCCTCTCCATAACCACCACTGTTCCCCCCTTGTCGGCCATTTTAAATATCAGATTTTTCATGTCCCGTAATTCCCGTCATGCATTACGTTGTTTATTAGTCATATTGGACTTATTATTGGGAATAGAGCATAACCGCTTTAATTCTTGCTCCACCAAAAGTTGGAACATTTCCATACTCTCAGTTCGGGCATGGACTGGATAAAAGGAAGGATTTTTAGTTTTAAATACATTGACATTCACTATCCTATTCCGCTCTGAATCTCCAAGTTCCTGAAGGGTAGATAGAGTAACCTGTTCCTGGAAATTGAGATTCAGAAATTCATTAACAAGCCCACTCTCCTGACCCTCATTGACAATCCCACTCTCCTGACTGCCTTGTATGATATCACTGATGTTATCACTAGTATTATCCCAAAAATGTTTTTTAACTGTTAAATCTCTAATGAAGCGGTTTATGCTCTTGTATACAGTATACATGCGAATATATATACATATATATTCACTTGTATACATGCAAATATATATATATATGTATATATATATATATATATATATATATATTCGCATGTATACTGTTTCTTATTTCAATTTATTGAAATATACTTAATATACTTAATGACATGGCACATTGTAATTTAAAAGTACAGGCCAAATTAAATAGCTGCCAATTATTCTTGATCTGTCCTCAATAAGTTTGGTTAATCCTTTGATTGCTATTCTCTATGTAGTCTGTTCATGTGGTATGTTACTTAGTAGAAATTGCAGGTATAGGTATTCAGTAAGCAGACAATTTTAAAATGGTGCATGTTAGCAAGTGATCAACAATTCATAATAATGAATGAGGATTATTTATAGAAAACTCACTTAAAGGGATTTTACTATTTAAAAATATGTTTTTTTTTCTAAAACCAGCACCACTGTTGTCCATGGACTGAGTATAGTATTAAAGCCTCCCTCAATTTAAGGAAATACACTGTTTCTAAAGCAAAAGAAACTCCTTTTTTGCTGATCCTATAAAACTGGTTAAAGTTTTTAAGGAACCCTTTTGATGTTGGCAGGTTGGTCACCACCTCATTTTAGTTATTGTATTAACAAGATACAGTCGTAGGCAACTTTAAGAATCACCCTGTCAGTAAAGTTAAAAATAATTCACAGATAGATAACTATAATATTTACATGTCTCTTCCTACAAGGCTCCAGATATAAAATACATTATTTATATATTCCCACTGATACAGACACATATTAAACTGAGTTTCAATGTATAAAAAAGGCTTGACGCCAATGGCTGCATAGGAATTTGGCAAAGAATCAAGTTTATAAAGGGAAGTTAAAAGGATGTCTGCTGGACTTAATCATAAAAAGTTATCATGAACAAGAAATAGAATGACTTAACAAGTTGCTCTAAATTTGCTTTCTCCTGCCCGTGGTCAGCAGTTTATTGTATATTTGAAATACTCTCTTTCTACGTATGTGAATACATTGCATGTTTTATTTCACCAAATACAGAATTTATTGAATTTGATGACTACAAAAGTATTGATGTTGACTATTATTTAAAGAGGTTACATAACAGGACAACCCATGTCTATAAGGCATATTGACATCATAAAAGGGAGGCTTCCATTCTGGTGGACCCAAGCCATCCATGCATCAAATGTTGACTATTTAATTAATGGCTACAATGCAGGAGAAGTTTCTGCCTAGTCAAGGTTTCTCTAAGGTACTGAATGTCAGTAGTTGATCCCGGGGTTGGCTGCAATTTGAGGATTGTGTTTAATTACAATAAATGCTTCCAGTTTGCCTACAAACCAGCTGACACTATTTGTGTCTGCTGACAGGAACGTTCAAATGAATTTTCCCCCACTGCCCCACTTTAATATCAAAACCCTCCAACATGTAAAAGACGCAGTTCCCATATACAGCAGAAGGATTACTGCTAAAAAAATTAATTATGAGTTTTTTTCATTTTCTGTTTGATTCTAGTATGATGAGCCCTTAAAAGCCACATTTGTGGTGAGCCGCGTGGTCGATCAGTGCAGAGGATGGGAGTGGTAGTGGCGAGCAGTGAGCCCTTCTCTAACACTTGTCACGGTGGCTTCCACTCACCAAAACCTCCCCTGCCTTCCCCCGGCCTCAGCACAGTAGCAGGGGGTGACCTGCGGCTTGATGTGGATGTTACAGACCCCCGGGGCACACTCCATGCTGGTGGTGGTAGTCCTCTCCTGCTTTAATGGTGTAGTGAAGAGGCTACCATGATGTTGGTGCAGGTTAAGCAGGAGGCAGACAAAGGGTTAACAGTTCAAACAAAGCATAAACTCGTCCCTTTTATTTACCGGCAAGATGTTGTACACGGAATTCCTTTCTTTCAACCAAACACAGTCCTTTCTCGACTTATGTTGCAGCCAGCAACCAGTAGAGTTCCCTTTTAAAACGGTCCCTTATTCGGATGCAGTCTTGGTACTGCAAGGAGTTCACAAACCACAGGAGAACTGACATCCTAGCAACTTCCAGATAGACTACAAGGGGATATGCGGAGCAACCCCAGGAGTACTGGATCTAGATGGCTCAGGCCAAAGACAACAATCTGGACACCATGTGGTCAGTAGGCCATCGGGGGACTTCCTATGCGCTACCTGTTGTGTACACCTTCCTTTTGTACCTGTCCAAGGGATCCTCCATGCTCAGCCAGGCAGCAACTCTCTCCATAAAGTTCTTTAATTTCTTGCAGGAATCCATGACCAGAAAATATGCTGTAGGCCTTACCAGCTGCAGTCTGGCTTCAAAGGGTCAACTCTTTCCTTTCATCTTCTCCTGTGGCCTGATAAAGGTTTCAGACCACAAGGTGAGCCACTCACTGAACTCAAGAAGCTAAGAACATCTATCACTTAATCTGAGGCCTCTTTATTTACTTTTTGGGCAGTTTACTCCTACCTACCGCTCCCAACTAGGTTACCATGAAAATTTACTCTTTACTCCTCCCCGTGGCTGCAAAGCTGTTACATTTTACAGAAAGCAATAACATCTTCATGACTTAACAAATCTCAAGTGCAATTATATGTCATCACCACTCACAGTGCAAAATAGCATTTCAGTGCAGTTCAACATTGGTTCAGCATGAAATCACATAGCAATATACACAAGTAATCCGCAGGCACAAAGGGTTAAACTCCTGTATACTACACATTCTTGGGGTACCTAAAAGAAACAGGAATTGTCTTCTAGTTGGTGGGGCATTAGTAGTACAAGGCTTCTGTCACTAAGAAAATATCACCAGATCCCCAGCCAAAGATGGCTGTGTTTGCCTCCAGTCTTTTTTTTTAATTTAATCTTTTGCCTATTCTGTGGTAGCTGATTCATACAAACATGTGAAATATTGTTCACTATTCAGAAAAAAAGCATCAAAAACAGTTGTTATGCTTCAGAAAGCCTACAAGGAAGCCACCATGAGTAAAACACAATTTTACAAATGGGTTTCCCATCTCAAACAAGGTTAAATGTCAACTAAGGATCAACCTCTCCTGGATGAACTTTGATCACCAGAAGTGATGAACACATGATGAAAATTAATTTAGCCAATGAGGATCATCACTGTCAGACTATTCATGAAATTGTTGAGTTAACCTGGATTTCGTGGAGTTCCTGTTAGCAAATGTTAATCGAAGAATTGAGCATGAAACAAGTTGCCGCAAAACTTGTGTCTCCCTTTTTCATCCCTGATGAGAGGGACAGTCACCTAGATGTGTGCGGTGCTTTGAAGGAACAATTGGGAGCTAACACGTGCTACGGGAGACAGGAACTCCATTAAATACCAGTTAACTACATAAGTTCATCAATAGTTCAACAGCGATCTACCAGAATGGCTTGATGGATTTTCATCAGTTAGGGCATGAAAGGATGTTCTGAACAAGGATGATCATCAATTCATATTATCTCATTTGAATTGGAAGAACCATTAATAAGCTTGTTTTATTTACAGTTGAAAGCAGAAGTTTATATACACTATATAAAAAGACACATATGCATGTTTTTCTCACTATCCAACATGAAATCAGAATAAACCTTTCCTGTTTTAGGACAATTAGGATTACCAAAATTTTTATATTTGCCAAATGCCAGAATAAGGAGATAGAGAATTTTTAAGACATTTTTATTATTCTGCAAAGTCAAAAGTTTACATAAACTAGGATTACAATGCCTTTTAACAATTTTCTACAGCCCATATGATGATGTCATGTCTATGGAAGCTTCTGAAAGGTTTATTGGCAATATCTGAGTTAATTAGAGACATACCTGTGGATGTAATTTTTTTTATGCACACCAGAAACACACTGCTTCTGTGTGTAACATCATGGGAAATTCTAAATAAATCAGCCAAGATATAAGGAAGAGAACTGTGGACTTGCACAAGTCTGGTTCACCCTTGGGTACAATTTCCAGATACCTGAAGGTGCCCCAAGATGGGAATGTCCAGCCATTATACTGCTCAGGAAGGAGATGGGTTTGGGTACGGGTGTCCAACATGTGGATATTAACCCAAGAACAAAAGCAAAAGACCTTGTGAAGATGCTGGCGGGAGCTGGTAAGATTGTGTCATTATCCACAGTGAAACAAGTACTTTATCAACATGGGCTGAAAGGCCACTCTGCCAGAAAGAAGCCATTAGTCCAAAAAGAAACATATAAAAGCCAGATTAATGTTTGCAAATGCACACAGGAACAAAGACCTACAGTTTTGGAGACAGGATATGTTGTCTGACGAAACTAAATTTGAACTGTTTGGCCACAATGACCAGCACTAAGTTGGGAGGAAAGCGGGTGGAGCTTGGATGCCTAAGAACACCATTACAACTGTGAAACACAGGGACGGCAGCATCATGTTGTGGGGTTGTTTTGCTGCAGGAGGGACTGGGCCACTTCACAAAATAGATGGCATCATGAGGAAAGAACATTATGTGGCAATGCTGAAGCAATATCTCGAGACATCAGCCAGGAAGTTAAAGCTTGGGCGGAAATAGGTCTTCCAAATAGACAATGACCCGAAGCATACTGCCAAACTGATTACAAAGTGGCTTAAGGATAACCAAGTCAATGTTTTGGAGTGGCCATCTCAAAGCCCTGATCCTAATCCTATTGAAAATTTATGGGCAAAGCTGAAAAGACAGGTATGAGCAAGGCGACCTACAAACATGGCTCAATTACACCAGTTCTGTAAGGAGGAATGGGCCCAAATTCTTACCAACTATTGTGAGAAGCTTGTGGAACGATATCCAAAATGTTTGGCCCAAGTCATACAGTCTAAGGGCAATGCTACCAAATACTAATGAAATGTATGTAAACTTTTGACTTTGCAAAAAGTAATTAAAATGCCTAAAAAAAATTCTCTCTCTGATTATTCTGGAATTTGGCAAATATAAATAATTCTGGTAATCCTAATTGACTTAAAACGGGTAAGGTTCATTCTGATTTCATGTCAGATAGTGAGAAAAACATGCATATGTGTCTTTTTATATAGTGTATGTAAACTTATGGTTTCAACTGTAGCTTCCTTGCTGGCTGCCTGTAGCATAAAAATTGTTTATGCTGCCTTTCTTCCAAAAAATTGTGCTTCGTTCGTACAAATCAGTCATCACAAAACAGGCAAAAGATTTATCAACTTGTTGATAAAAGAAATCACTCAAGCCTAATGCAACCTTCCCCAACAATGTTGGCCAGTATATTGCCTCAGAAGGGTTCCGTGGACATTCACCTTGTGACAGAGGCCTGTACTACTAATATCCCGACTGCTAAAAGACAATTCCTGCTTACTTTGAGTTCCCCTAATATGTATAATTTCAATCCAGATTAATTATTACTAATATCATGTTTTTGTGGCTCATTAGCAGCAACTATAGTACTTATTGATGATTTTAGTTTTTTTCTGCAGTGCTCAAAATGAAAACAAATTGAAAACTATACAGCAATAATTTAATGTTGTCTTATATGTTGTTTGTCATCTGACCAAATAACCAGTGTTAATAAAGATGTAGAATTACTTTACATAGTCTTTGCTTTGTTACATTTCACATTCCTGTTTTTTTTTGGGGGGAGAGGGTGGTTTCCCCTCATATGTATAAACCCAATTCAGACTTCCAGATAAATAATTACGTATATGTTTTTATGGTTCAATAGCAGCAACCATACTACTTGTTGATGATTTTTGGTTTTTATCTATAACGCTTTTATCTATAATTGAAAAATATACAGCAATAATCAGGGGCGTAACTTTGGTTCAAAAAGTGGGGGGGAGAACAATTTTCCCTCTCATCCCCTATCTTTCTATCCCTCCCTCCCACCTTCACTTGCCTTCCTTTTCACTTCCCCTCCCTTCCCTTCTCTCCCCTCCTCTCCTTGCAATGAAGCGGCCCCCTCTAACCCAGCCAGGAGGTCTAAGGGAGTGCTGTGAGCTCCCCCAGCAGGTCCGGGCGGAGTCCTTATGGCAAACACTGTTGGTGCAATCCGTGAGGTTATGAGTGGCTCTCTATTTACTGAAGTTGAGAGCCGAACTGGGTCTAAAAAGCAGCCCTGCCAATGAAACCGAACCAGTACACTTACAATATTACCCCATCTAGATGGAAATAAAAAATGTTGTGCAATGCAGCAAATTTTGCTTAACCTCTCCCATCCCCCATCAGTACTACATTAAATTTGTTATACACACAACAGAATGAGGAAAATAAAAGAACCCAATCTCACTGTACCCCTAGGAATCACTTATGTCACATACTGTACCCCAAAATGTATTTTATTTCATGCCATACACAAGAAATGACATCACTCACTGCACCCCCAGAAATTAATTGTATTACACATGGTAGCCATAGAAATTAGATTACTAACTGCACCTTAGAAATGAATTGCACATTGTACTCAAGAAACAACATAATTCACTGTACCACCAAAATGTATTATATTGCACACTGAACCCTAGAAATGAATTACATTGCTCACTGTACTCCAGAGATTACATTACTCACTGTACCTCAGAGATTACATTACTAACTGTACTCCAGAGATTACATCACTCCATATCCCAGAGATTACATTACACTGTAACCCAGAGATTACATTACTCACTTTACCCTAGAGATTACATTACACACTGTACCCCAGATACTACATTACAAACCATACACCAGATATTACATTACTCACTGTACCCTTGAGATTACTACATTATCCACTGTACCCCAGATATTACATTACTCATTGTACCCCAGAGACTACATTACCCACTGTACCCCAGAGATTAGTTTACACACCGTACCCCAGAGATTAGTTTACACACCATACCCCAGATATAACTGCATTATTCACAGTACCCCAGAGATTACATTGCTCACTGTACAACAGAGATTACATTGCACACTGTACAACAGAGATTATATTACACCATACCCCAGAGATTATTACATTACACACTGTGCCCCAGAGACTACATTAGACAAGGTACTCTGGAAATTGTGTGTGTATATATACATATATTGAACACAAACACACTACACACTTAGGTGGACATGTATGAAAACTGTCTTGGTCTAAGACTTTCTTAGTTGCCCATAGCAAACAATCAGAGCACCCCTTTCATTTTTTCAGAGCACTATATGAAATCAAAGGGGAACTCTGGTTACTATGGATAACAAAGAAAGTCTTAGACCAAGACAGTTTTCATACATGTGGCCCTTAGGCCATGTTCACACAGCTTATTTTGGGACAGATTTGGTCCCGTATTCCGCGCCGTCCTAGGCAATATACGGCGAAAATCCGTCCCAGTCATTACGATAATCCACAGTTCTCATAGAGATCTATGGATTCCATCTCCTCTCCCCGCTCACGAAATACGGCGAGCGAGGAGAAAGTGACATGCACATTATCCCGGCAGGATACGCGCCGTGGATAATGGTTGTCTATGGGGCCGGCGAGCATCCCCCTCGCCCCCGCTACACGGCAACCAGGGTAATTCCGGGTGAAATCCGTCCCCGCAATCCATCCACAGCAATAAACCATGTGAACATCGCCTTAGGGTTCACATGACGGTTTTTCGGCACTGACAGTGTCGTTTGCTTGTTGGAAATTCGGTGCTTGTAAACGCAGAACTCTGACGAGCAAACGAGCCAGACTGCCCGGGGCATATTTCTGCCTCCTATCTTTTAGTGCTGTAAGTGAATAAAACACCTCGAAGAATTCTGTGTAGGCACTGACAGTACGTGCCGAAAATACTCAAGTACAATCAGTGTCATCTAAACAACGACACTGATTTTACATAGGGTATAATGTTAATCCGTTTCCTGCAAGATTGGACGCCGGTTGTGAGGCAGATCCACCACTGAATCCGTACCAGAATCAGCACTCATATCTTCTGCATGAATGTACCCTTAAAGAGGTGTTGCCAAAATCTAATGTTGACGTGGGATCCTCCAAAATGGCTATTTAATCACTTTTCTAAATACCGTTTATACTCGAGTATAAGCCGAGTTTTTCAGCACAAAAAATGTGCTGAAAAATCTCTCCTCGGCTTATACTCAAGTCACTGTCGATGCCCAGATGCTGCGATGGCCTGGGCACCGACAGAGACACTTTAGTTATACGTGACTCCTCGGGAGCGCTTTAAACTGAAGGCCAAGTCAGCTGACAGTGTCCGGGCACTGCTTCACTACAGGTGAAGAAATATCACTGCGGAGCAGAGAGCGAGCGCTCCCTGCTCCGCAGTGGACTCCGGCAAAGGCAGCGTGTGTCATCATGCTGCGTGCACAGCCTGATGACCTCACCCTGCCTGTGCTCCAAGACGGAGGACAGCGCCTGGGAGACCGGACAGCGAGGGAGGGAGGTAAGTGTTTTGTATTTGTTTTTTTTAAGCCCTGCCTATAACCTTCCTATAGAGTCATATACCTGCCTATACCCTGCCTCTACCTGCCTATAGAGACATATACCTGCCTATACCCTGCCTATAACCTGCCTATAGAGACATATACTTGCCTATACCCTGCCTATAACCTGCCTATAGAGACATACACCTGCCTATACCCTGCCTATAAGGACATATACCTGCCTATACCCTGCCTATAACCTGCCTATAGAGACATATACCGAGCCTATAACCTGTCCTGTGGGGGATATATACCCTGCCTATACAGGACATATACCTTCCTATGGGGGACCATTAAACGCCTATACCTGCCCTATGGAGGACATACACTGCCTCTACCATACCCTATGGGGATATTAAAACCTGCCTAATCTGCTTATGGGGGTACATTAAACTGCCTATACCAGCCTATGAGGTCATTAAACTGCCAATGTAATTTTATGTAACCATTTTTTATTTTCAATTAACCCGTAGTCGCTGCAATTTTCCACCCTAGGCTTATACTCGAGTCAATAATTTTTCCCGTTTTTTGTGGCAAAAGTAGGTGCCTCGGCTTATACTCGGGTCGGCTTATACTTGAGTATATACGGTATATGTCATTAAAAAAGTGAAGACTCTGAGAGCTACAGCCTGACTAAGATGCCCTTAGTTTCCTGACAGTTTACATTGGACAACGACCAGAGCCGACAGGAGCTTGATATGGCCACGCTTGCATTGTTTGCCACTTCTTATCTATGACAGGAAACATGAACCAAACGTTGTAGGACTGGGAGAAAGATCCCTGGTCTTTGCATAGAGGAAACCACCTGGTTTGTAATGTAATTTATCGATTAACATGCAGACACATGCAGACGCTCCCTGCACTCTGCTCAGCCCTCCTCCTCCCCCCTTGCAGCAGTTCATGAACAAATGAATCGTTTGTTTTATTTGTTCCTGGAGCTTATCTTCTCTCCTGAGACAGATAAGAGGGAGAAACTTGTGCACAATACAGTGATTCCCTGTGTATAAGCCAAATAACATGTTTGCACAGAGTACAGAAACTGAATATCCGGAACGCATTTGAGGTGGGATGATCAAGAGTAGGTACCTTGTTTTTTAAACACAGAAACACAATGCCCTTTTTTCAAGCCTCAAGAGGGGAGTAACAGCCTGTTAGGTGAGGAACTCACTTCTTGGCAAAACCCCTTTAAGGTATGTTCACCATCCTGGCATATAGAGGCATACTGTGTGCGCCCTGCTAAATGCCGGGTGTCTAGAATACACGCTGGCAGTCTATACTTCTAAATGCTGTGGGGGGCCGGCCCCATTCACTTCATTTCAATTTTCCTGCGCGTAGTGCAGGGAAGAAGTGACCCTGGCTAGACACATGCTGTACAGTATATACACAATCTCCCATATACAGTCGAAACCCAACTCACATGCAACACACAAAGCCGACACATTTGGCCCCTCCTTACCAGTCTCCTGTAGTTCGGTAACAGTTTGGCCATTCGGCAAGAGCTTCTCCTTCTTCTCTGATGAGGGCTCAGCATAGGGGAAGTGGTAACAATGGAGGTAAAGATACCTACACCAGCCCCAGATACAGGAGTGTGCTGACTGTGAGTAGCTCTGATTGGTGAAGTAGCATCTGCTGACTCCTGCATCTACCAATCACGCTGCTCTCATTCTGCACTGACATCACTTGAGGCTGCTAATCTACTACTCTGTCCCCCCCCCCCAAGATGCAGAGAAAAATATAGAAGCGCAAACGTTCACTTCTTCCTCCTCTGTGCTCTGCCTTCCCGTACCGTATTCTACATGCTTTCATATGGATTATTTTTTTTTTAAGTGGCTAAAAAGTGGGGGGGACCGTCCCCCACCCAGAAAAAAATGGTGGGGATCAGTCCCCTCCGTACCCCCCTAAAGTTACAACTATAGCAATAATGTAATGTTATATTATAACCTGTCTCAAGAAAGATGTAGATTTACTTTACGTAATTTCTGCTTTGTTTAATTTTACACGTAGAAACACTAAACACAGAAAACTCTCATCAGTCTCTTTCTTTTCTTTGATTTAGTTTTGTCTGAGGATCTGCAACATCTTCTGACATGTTTGATTTGGTAAATACTTGCGTTCCCTTCAAAATAACAAATCATTTTTTATAACTAATTGTGCTGCTCTTCTATTTTTTTCTTCTTGAAATGTATTACTGAATCTGTCAGCTGGGTCTTACCAATTGGAGGTGCACTGTCTGGCTTTGTCCAATTAGAGCTAGCTTTTCAGTGTGTCCAGGGTCACACCTTTTCGAAAACTGGAATGGTAACACATAGTGCCACAGATATGAAGCTGTTTAGGTCTAAAACTCACTCTTTTGCTCATAGTAACAAAGAGTGAGTTTAAGACCTAAACAGATTCATATATGTGGCCCATAGAGTTATAAGAGAAGATGCTCTACAACTATTATTTCACAAGGATCATAAGTAGTGTTGAGCGATTGCGTTGGCTATCGAGATCGATCGATAGTCGATAGCGTCCGCTATCGATAAGGTTTTTTCGCTAGAAGCATCGATATGCGCGTGACCATTAAAGTCTATGGGCAGAGCAACAACACCTTCATTATTACAACCCAAACAAGGCGGGAGAAGCAGACATTAACATCCACAACAGTCAAATGGATACATGCTACATCTTAGGCACACTCTCGTTATAAAAAGTCACAGAAAAAGCACAGACCATTTACTATCCTTCTTGTACACCCCTGACCCTTAAACCTGCATCACCCACAAACTTAAAAAGTGCCATAGGCAGTAGATTTGAACCATCATGTTACTGAACGGACATTAATATCCCTGTCCTGGAACGCAGCATGACCCCCAAACCGCATGACCCACACATTAAAAAGTGCCGGAAAAAGGAGTCTTTCACCACCAATTTAGTTTCACTGACATTGAATATACCGTGTCCTGGCCACCAGCATGAGCCCAAACCTGCATGACCCCCAAATTAAAAAGTGCCTGAAAAAAGGAGTTTTCAACCACCTTTTAGTTTCACTGGACTTGACTTTTTACCTGCCCCTGGGCACAGCATGGCCCCAAATGCATGACCCCAATTAAAAAAGTGGGAAAAAGGAGTCTTTCAACCCCCTTTTTTAGTTTTCACTGGACATTACTTCCTTCGGGGCCCCACAGCAGGGCCCCCAAAACTGAGGGCCCCACATTTAAAAAGTCCCGGAAAAAAAGGAGTCTTTTCAACAACAATTTTAGTTCACGGGGAATTGACTATCCCTGCCCGGGGCCCCACAGCATGAGCCCAAACCTGCATCCCCCAAACATTTAAAAAGTCCCTGAAAAGGAGTCTTTAAAACCACCATTTAGTTTCACGGGAAATTTGATATCCCTGCCCTGGGCCCAGCATGAGCCCCAACCTGCATGACCCCACATTTAAAAAGTGCCGGAAAAAGGGTCTTTAACCCCCATTTTAGTTTCACGGCTTTGGGGATATACCTGTCCGGGGCCCACAGCATGGCCCCAAAACCTGCATGACCCCGTTTAAAAAAGGCCCAAAAAAAAGGAGTCTTTCAACCCCATTTTATTTTCCCTGGACATTGACTATACCTGTCCGGGGCCCCAACGCATGACCCCCAAACCGCAGACCCCCATTTAAAAAGTCCCGGGAAAAAAGGAGTCTTTCAACCACCATTTTATTTCAGGGGCTTGACTATACCGTCCTGGGCCACGCATGCCCGGGGCCCGGAGTTACAGGGGTGCGGTAAAAAGCCCAGGCTGGGTCCGTCATCTTTTAAAACACCAGGTTAAAATGCCTGATGACGCAGAAAACAAAAACTGTCGTGCTGAAGCAGAGTGGGAAAGCGGAAGTGGGGAGAAATCCACCTTCCTCTATACACAGTCAATCCCGGGGTTAGGCTTGCCCCCCCCGTATGAGTGGGACAATTGAGCTTCATTTGGGAAAATACTGGTGGTTAAGCTCCTGTTCCCCCAGGTGCCCCTTTTTTGGCATTCTTTTTTCTTTTCTCAAAGTGTGGGGAAATGGTCTCTGTACTTTGTTCTTGTCCGTGCTCCTTTCTCCTGTCCCGAATAACCTACTTGGTCAAGTTTTCGTTCCCCCCTTGTACAAATTTAGAGGAATTTTTTTTAAAAGTATTTTGTACAGCAAGTTTTTTGTACTTTAATTCTAGAAAACACATTTTAAATAGGTGGAATCCCCCCATGTCTTTTTTTCTTTTTTTTCATTGATTAAATGGGTTGTCTCAATAAGGGATTGAAATATGTTAAAGATTTGCAAAAAAAAAAGTCATTTTGCAATATTTGTCCATTAACAGGTCTACCTATTTGTTTCTGACAGCCCATCATTTAGCACTTTGACAATTGTGAAGAACAAATGTCTGTTAGAAAAAAATTTTTAAATTTTGGACCCGTAGTATAGCTGCATGTCACAGCAAAATGCCCCCAAAAAATTTAAAAACATGACCCTTGGCCACTTTGGCAAAGTGAAGAACAAATTTCTGTTTGAAACAAAAATTTTTTTGAATAGGACAGTAGTATAGCTGAAAGTCAAGCAAAATGCCCCAAAAATTCAAAGATGACCCTTGAGCCATTTGGTCAATTGTGAAGGGAAAAAATTTTTGTTAGAAACAACATTTTTTAGTGGACTGTAGTATTTGCTGCTTTTTCCCGCAAAATGCCCCAAAAAATTCAAAGCATGACCCTTTAGCCACTTTGGTCAATGTGAAGAACAAAAGTCTGTTAGAAACAACATTTTTTTAAAATAGGACCCGTGTATTGCTGATTTTAAAACGCTGACCAAAAAAAATTTAAAAAAAGACTTCTCAACACTGTTAAAAATTGGAGGGGGGAAAAGCCCCTTAGAAGCCACATTTCTGTTACAAAGGACAGATTTTTTGCGTATTCACGCTAAATTTTCACGGGGGCGCCCCCCCCCGGCCCGGGGCCCCGGGCGCATCGTGGTCCCCTCCGGGTGCTCTCGGGGTGGGTGCCGCCCCTGGCCGCGGACGAGCCGGGGGGCTGCGTTGCGTGGATTACCGACCGCGCTCCCCCTGCCCCCCGCGCCTCTGCCGGCCCCAGGGCCGGGGCCCGTGTTAAGGGCCCGGCGCGCGCCGTTCCCGGGGGTTTAAAGGGCCGCCCCTGTTTTTTGGCTAATTTTCCAGGCGCTTCCCCTCTTTAAAGGTCGTCCCATATCATCCTTGCTGGATTATGATGCCCGTGCCCCAGTGAAAACGTTCCAAAGCTACTCTCGCCTTACCG
>JAODAL010048324.1:0-29119 GCA_025379985.1 Phyllomedusa bahiana | reverse complement strand
GGCTGCAGCCCGAGGAGCTTAGGCAGAAAAGATCGGGGAGGGGTGGTGTGTGACCGTTTTGTATGTGCCCTCCCCGGGAGTTTTCAACGCTGCCTAGGAACACCGATCCAAACAGCATGGTGAGCGTGTCCACGTGGAGCATTTTACCGCCACTGGGATTTCCACGGGATTGAATGCCCCAGGGAACCAAAAAGACCATCAGCGGAAGACTGTTCCTATGACTGGGGGGGCAGATGTTGGAAGGGGTGGCCGTTTCAGAGCGCCAGGTAAAGGGATGCCAAGCCCCAAAAAGGACTCACTCCCAGGCCTCATGGCCATTAGTCTGCTGGCGCTGCAGGCGGGACTTGGGGTGCTAATTCCCACTTCAAAAGGGCCCCATGGATTGTGATTTGGGAAGGCCCAGGTCGTATTATCCCGGGCCGCTTCGCTGCCCAAAAGGGACTATGGGTGACCGGCAGTGGCCCTTTCAAAGGGATGGTCACCGTAAGGCTCTTGGACTCAGGGTCTGTGACTTTAGCCCAAGCCTGCCCTGGTACCTGCAACCAAAATGAGACTTGCTGCAATGGCGTTTTTGCATTATGGGGACAAAATGCTATCCCAGGGCGTGGTCACGGTGGAGACTCCCTGGGGGTCTGACCATAAAGTGGGTGTGGAAAGGCTTGCGCACCAAGTTATTTGGGACGGGATTTTCCACTTTTTGGAACATTGGGGGAAAAATAATGACAGGGTATGTAAACACAAAATTTTTAATAGTTTAATCCTGTCATGTCAAGTGTCCCCCCTGAAGTGGACGATTTTCCTCTGGGGTCCCCCGATTTTGGTTCTAAAATTTTGAAAATTGCCGGGGGAAACTTTGGTACCGAGAAATTAAGGGACCCAAAACTTAGGAATCCTTTAAAAGTGTTAAAGGTGATCAATGGCCCTCCAAGACCCAGACACGATTGGGGTTTTCCCCCATTTTGCAGTCCAAAATGACCTCCTAATGAATAAAAAGACTCCCACTGAGGTTTATAAGCAGTGGTGGGGCCACAAATTTCAGTTCGCTCTGTATTGGAGTGGACCTCCCATGTGCTGGGTGGGCACCTGGGGTAAAAAACTCAGGTAGTATTAAACGGAACTTTTTTCTGGCAAGGGGTTTATAGGGGCCCTAGAGGACTTCTGCCCGTCATGTCCGGGTGCCAAAAATTTAAAGCCCCCCGGCCACAATCCATAATCCATGGTTCCATTACCATCATCGAGGTCCCTTTCGAAATATTACCATGGACCCAGAGGGCCAATCCCAAAATCGCAAGGGGTCACCAGCACATTTTAGTTTGGTGGATTTTCAAACCGTTACCCACAAGCCCTCCCTCTTAGAAACACGCATCCCCAAAATCATTGCAACCAACTTTTTAGATGTTGCCAGAAACCGGGATCCCAAGGAGGGCTTGACGACCAGGGCCCCCCTTTATGTCAAAAATTACCAGGACTAGTAGGGGCCCCGAATATCACCCATCCAGACGGAGGCCGGTAGAACGCTCAACCGAACTCAAAAGGGGTTAACAAAGGTAGTGGACAAAGGGGAAGACTGGGGCGTCTGTTACCCACTTAATTTTTCCATCCAAGAGGTCCCGCAGGCATCCAGGGGTTTCTCCCCGTTTGAGCTGCTGTAGGGTAGGCATCCCAGAGGGCTTTTTAGAAAAGGCTAAGGAAACCTGGGAACAGGAGCAAACCCACACTGCAGTGTTATTGACCACATAGCGGATATGCAAGACAGGATTGTGGCAGTTATGCCAATGGTAAAAGAACACATGCAGCAAGCACAGGACAGAGTATACAATAGGTCTGCAAGGGTCAGGTCATTTAAGCCAGGTGATCGTGTGTTGGTTTTAGTGCCGACCGTAGAGAGTAAATTCCTCACTAAGTGGCAAGGTCCCTATGAGTCAGGGGAAAAAATAAGTGAGGTAAATTGCAAGGGTACCAGCTGGGAAAAGAAAGCCCTTTCAAATTTACCACATAAACTTACTAAAACCCTGGAAGGACCGAGAGGTTCTCATGGCAGGAAAGGAGGCCAAGAAAGTACCCAGCACTGAGGTCCATATATCACAGTCATTGTCAGCAGTTCAGGTACAAGAGGTCAGAGAGTTCCTGCAGAGGAATAGAGAGACCTTCTCAGTAGTACCAGGTTGGACAAATATCATTGTGCATGACATTGTGCCCCCGGCCAAAAGGTGAGGCTGAGGCTGTATCGGGTGCCAGAAACTCAGAGGAAGGCTATCTCAGAGGAGGTACAGAAAATGTTATCCTTGGGAGTTATAAAGAGGTCAAAAAGTGGCTGGTCAAGTCCCATAGTCGTTATCCCTAAACCTGATGGCACTCTCAGGTTTTGTAATAACTTTCGGAGGTTAAATGAGGTGTCAAAGTTTGACGCCTATCCCATGCCAAGGGTGGACGAGTTGACTGAACAGCTGGGCCCTGCAAGATATATTACCACCCTTGACCTGACCAAAGGTTACTGGCAGGTGCCACTCACCAAGGAGGCAAGAGAAAAAAAACACTTTTTCTACGCCTGATGGCCATTTTCAGTACGAGGTACTCCCTTTTGGCCTACATCTTGCCCCAGCCAATTTTCAAAGAATGATGAACACAATTCTACAGCCCCACAGAGCATAAGCAGTGGCTTACTTAGATAATGTGGTCATTTTCAGCACAGTCTCGGAATCTCATTTACGTAAGGTCCAGGCCGTGGTAGACTCCATTCAGGAGGCTGGTATGATGGCAAACCCAAAAAAGTGTGCGATCTGTCTTGAAGAGGCTCCCTACTTGGGTTACAATATTGGACGTGGCAGATGCCTCCAATGTTAGAATAGGGGCAGTCCTCTCACAGGTAGTTAATGGGGAAGAACACCCAGTGGTCTACCTAAGCAGGAAGTTAACATCGGCGGAAAAACATTACGCCATAATTGAGAGTGAGTGTCTGGCTCTTAAGTGGGCGATTGAGTCGTTAAGGTATTATTTGTTGGCCAGACAATTCAGGCTGGTCACGCCCTTTCACCTTAAAATGGTTTCCCAGAAAAAAGGAAAAAAATTCCAAGCGTTACTAGAGGGTTTTTTCCCCGGCCCTTTAAACGGGAATAAAATTTTTCAATTGAAACTTTGCCCTTTAAATCTCAGAAAGGCAATGGGGAATGCTTTGTCATGTGTCCATTGCCCTAAAGGGCAAAAGGTGCCCCCCCCAACAGGTCTGAGCAGGGGGGGGGGGATTTTTAAAAGGCCCCAAAGGGGAAAGGGGGTAAAGGGGGTATACTTTAACCCCCAAGATTTTCTCGCCGGGGTTATGGCCGAAACTAAAAAAATTCACCAAGAGACCGGGACCTCATGGGGTAAAAAGCCTCATTTTTAAATTTGGGGTCAGCTCTTTAGGGGGTTTGGGCAAAATTTTTTAGAAAAATTTTTTAGCTGGGGGAAACACATTTTTACCCCGGGAGGGTTTTTTAAAACTGGGACCCATTTCAAAAGAGTTAGGGGGGTGACTGCTCCCCGTTGTTCCGGGGCCGGGTTTTTAAAATTTTTTGCCCTAAAAAAGCCCGCAAGGTGGGCGCCCTGGGTTGTCTGAAAGTTACAGGCCAGGAAGTTTGGGCCTAAAGGGGCTAAAACACATATCAAAAAGGGGAAAGTGAGGACTACTATTTTAACAGTTGCGCTCGACAACCCAGGACTTTTTTTTTGTGATCATATTATTTTGACAAAACTTTTTTGGGCTACCATCCACACAAAAAACCTCCGGACAAAAAACCCGTGCTTCCCTAAAAAAGCTGTCTAGTCTCCATTGCCCTGGGACTTTGCTGTCCCCAACCGATTTTAAACCCCCTTAAAAATATATACACATCAAATTTTGGCCCCAGAATAAAATTATATAGGTAAAATATAACCACAAAATAAGCAGACACTCCAAATTACTAAGATAATTTGTCCCAAAGCAGAAAGGGAACCCAAAGGGGTTCCCAATACAAAAAATAAAGAAAGGTCCACGGCACCCCCAAAGATAATATTTGATGAGGTTTTATTCCTCCATGCCAATAAGCGACGTTTCAAACCCTCTAAACCGGGGCCCTTTTATTTTTGGGAAATTCCAAAGGACTTTTTTAAATTTTTTTTTATAACGTATATCTTTAAAATTCTATTAGTTTGGCCCCCGAATATAATGTGCGTCCACGTACGCACAAAACACGGGGAGACTGTCGGTCTCCAGGCCCATGGAAAAAACCCGGCCTGGGGGCCAACCGGGGTCTGGGGCAAAGGGGGTTTTAATCCGGCCACGGAAAAAACTCCCTTTAGCGTTTGCCCCGGGTTGGGTTTTTAAAACCTTTTTAGTCACGTATCGCTTTGAGACCAAAGAAAAAATGTATTTTTTCCCGGGCCGTTTGTTTTCCCCCTCATGCGTACCTGAACATTATTTTCCCCTCTCCTGTCCATGCATTAAAAGAAAAAAGGGAAAGATAGGAATTTGACCTCTCCAAAAAGAAAAAAAATGGGTTTCCCCCAAACTTCAACCCAAATCCCCTTTCCCCTGAGGGCATTTTCCTAGACCATGGTATAGTTGGGGTTTTAAAAAAAAAAAAAAGGGCCTCACCCATTTTGGGCAAGAAAAACATTCATTTTTTCCGGTTTTTTGGAGGAATATCAAATGCGTAAAAGCAGAAAGGGGACCTTTTTAAAAATAATTTTTCCCCCCCATATTTTGCTAAAAAAATGTTTGTGAAAAAAACCCAAACCCCCCTAATTATTTCTGTTTCTATCTCATCCATCCCTAACCATTCGCTCCATTTTTTTTCTCATTCAAACAATTTTTTTCAAGATAGACAAAGAAAAAGTACAGAGCATACAAAAATATCAGAAGTCACATAGTTCTCTGACAACAGGAAAAGATCAGGTGCATACAAGTCTTAATCGGCATATATAAACAATAGCATGAAATTCAACACCCAAAAAATTTATCGCCCCAAACCCCTCCCGACACAGAAGAGAAAAGGTACAAAAATTTCCCTCTTTTCCCGCAAAAGGGGAAAGGGAAACGGGAAACTACCCATCTTAATTCCTCACAATCCAAGTGCTGGTGTGAGTGGTTGCTTCTGCACAAAAGCCCTAAGAAATGGTGTAAAACCTAATGAAAAACAAAAAGCAATAACAAATAAACAAAAAAAAAAAACAAAAAAAAAAAAGAAGAATCGCTGGGGCCCCAACTCTTTAAGGCCCCAAAAATGAAGTTAAAGGCCAAAAAATAATCAGGACACAAAAACTGCCCCAAAGTCCCCGAAAGGGCGGGGACTCAGAAAAAAGATAAACAGCAGTCGACAGTCGTCTGCCGGTATGTCTACTTTAAAAAGGAGAATGCCCGGGGGTTTCAGTGAATTCCCATCTAGCCTTCCATGTATTTCAGAAAGCTTGATTTGGGAAAACCCCTTATCATCCGCCCGGATCCCCTAAGCGCTGAAAAACAAAAAGTTTTCCCTTTAAAACCCGTCACCAAAGGAAGGGGCAGGGTTTGGAACGCCAAGGCCCAGGGAACAATTCTTTTGCAAATTAAAAATAAAGCAAGCAAGCGCCCTAAAGGAAAACGGTTTTGGGAGAGGAAACTTAAAGGGGTTGTCTTTCCCCACAGAAATTTTTCATTGGGGGTGCATGAATGAAAATTTCTCCCAACACTTTTTGGGGGTTTAGACTGACTGTAAAATTTTCCCTAAAAGCACCGTGGTGTATTCAACCCTGTTTTCCCTTTTAGATTAGTTCAGATTAGCTCAGAATTTGTTTAGAAGCTTCTGAAACTGCAGAGGAGGTTTTATCTGATCCCTCAAACAAAAACCCAATTACAGTGCGTTTACTTTAAAAATCAAGCTTTTTTACGCCCCCGCACAAAAGAGGGGGCCATGACCTGGGGGTGATTTCCCTCCCCTCACTGCTATCACATAAACAAACAGCAGAGGGGGGGAGAGTACACAGGAGTTTACTGAGGGAACTGAAAAAAACCCGGGAAAGGGGAATTTAAATTTACTTGTATCTCCTTAACAAAAAAAAGATGAAGAAAGAAATTGTCACGGTTTGGGCCCCCCCATGGGTCCCGGGGTGGGGGGCCAACCCCTGGGCTGGCCCCCCTGCCCCCCGGGCCCCCCGGGACGAGTAGCGCCCGGGTCCGCAGGTTTTGGGGGCCCGGGGGGGCTCGCCCCCCAAGCGCTTTCCCCTTAATCCCGCCCCCGCTCCTGTGTTTCCCCGCAGCCTCTCTGTTTGGCTGCCGGGGGCGCGCGCGGGACTTTTTTGAAATTTAAAGGGGAAACGCAACCCGTAATTGGTTGTTGCTGACTGCTGGTCCTATATAAGGTTTCCGTCCCTGGCACTTCCTTTGGGTGGATCTATTGTCCCCAACCTTTAAAAGAAAGCGTTCCTTGTGCTCCAAAATTTTCCTCGTTTTTCCGACCTCCCCGCTACGTCTCCTTACCTCCCCAACCATTGCTGCTAGCCCTGACCTTTCCCCCCCCCCCCTTTTGTCCCTGACAAAGTCTACGCCTCCCCGATTTGGTAACCCCAAGCACTGCCTTGGGTGCCCCAGGGAAGCAAGCCGTTTATGGAAGCGACCCGGTAGTTTCCCCGCCGCAGCAAGTCCATCCCCCTTTTCCCGCCGGCTTTGTTTAATAAACCGGTGCTACTTTAAAATTCCCCCCTCCCTGGCGTGGCTAAAACCATCGCTTTCCGTGGCCACAACCACAAACCGCCGTCCGTAACAGTTAGATCCGGCCATGGAAACCCGCCAAAGTTCCAACTACCCATTAATTTCGGGTCTCACGTTTCCCTTGTCCCCTCAGCAACGCACAATTTTCACAACAGGCAAGCAGTTTGGGCCACGTCCCGACAGGTGCGACAGCCCTCACGGGCCCCAGCAGCTGCCTTCTCCAGGGTTGGGCCCTCCCCACACGTCCTGTTCCGTCCGGGTTCGCTAATCCCCAAACTGCGTCCTCTCTACCATCTAAGTTTTTAAAGGGGACCCTAAAAACTTTGCAGGGTTTCAAAACACCCGTTTCTCCATGCACCCTTTGAGTTATGGGCCCCAACAATTCCCCCCCTGAGGGGAAAGGGGGCATTTTGTGGGGCAAGGGCCCACTCCCCTGGGAAGGCCCCTGGTTTTGGGGAAAATCCCCTCCCGGGACGGGGAAAACCCCTGACCGCGGACCTACAGGCCCCTTCCCCCCAAGAATTTTTAGCGTCTTCGAGGGAACGGCACGGCCCTCTTTAGCTGAGACAGCAAATCCTGAACCTTTACCAGGGAGAAAACCCCCGTAGGAGAAATAAACAGTACAGTTTCCCTACATGGCCTCGGGGTTATCCTGGAAAACGCTGGGCCCTTTTGGGGGCCTTTTTTAAAAGGGCCGTCCCGCAGGGTTTAAGGGCGCACTTTGGGCCCCAGAGGGCATTTCCGTCCTCTTTTGAGGGAAACCCTCCCAACTGGGCCCCCCGCAAAATTTAAAGTGCGTTTTTGCCGAGAGACCCGGGTTTAGCTTCCAGGAAAGGGACAAAACCCTTCGCTGGCCCCCCGCCTACCCCTGTTTTTCCAAAAGCCCCCCGCTTTCCAAAACTGCAAATCTCCCCTGAAACCCATGCAGGTGGAAACCCCGGGGTCATCTATCGGGCCAAGAGCAAACCCGTCCCGGCGGAGAAACTTTTTCCGGGGATAGTTGGGCCCGTCCTGATCATCTCCTCCGAATTTGCCCGCTAAAGTCCCCAGCGCCCCGGGGAAACCCCTCGCACCTAAAGGACCGTAGGAGGGGCGTCCCCAAAGGGGCAAATTTCTTCCTCTCCACTCTGAAAAATGCCATAAAAAGTCCCCGACGATGCTTTCCTCACGTTTCCCGGGCCCCTTTTCCCCCTGGATTCTGGGTCGCCAGGAAATGTATCCAGCCTCCCGGGACAAACCCCCTTTTCACCTGCCCCTTGGCCGGCCCCGGAAAGACCTCTGGTGATCCTTCTGTCAAATGGGGGAAATCCTGGGGCGGGCTCCGCCCCTAAACCCTCCCCCAGTCCGTTTTCCCTCCAAGGGCTGGGGTCTGCACAAAGAAAAATTTCCCCTTTCCCTGTGCAAAACCCAAAGGGCTTCGTCGGCGATTTCCCCTTGGGGGTTTCCCCCCCCTTTTCAACAAACCCTGGGCCCCCACACTTGACTGGAAAAACCGGGGAGGGCTTGCTTTTGGGGGCCGAATTTCCGGAGCCCCCAAAAAAAGGGCCTTTCGCACCTCGCCCCGCGTGCAATCACCCCCGCAATCATCTTTTTCCAAAACCTCTGCCAGCCGCCAGGAGAAAACCAGGACTTTGCGGATGTCCCTTTTTTTTTAAAAGGAGGCCGAACCGCAAGCCCCGGCCCCCCGGCCCCCAACTGGTCCCCATTGACCTTCTCCCGGGGCCAGTCCCCCCCCGAGGCATGGTCCCATCCGCTATCCTTAAACCTTAAAAAACCCGGCCCCTGTCGGCCCCTTTTTCCCAAAAAGGGGGAATCTGGAAAGGCTTAAAAACCCCCAAATCCTCTTTTCCGCTGGAGCCCCTTTTCCTTTGGGGTTTAGAAAAAGGATTTTTTCTCTACAACCCCCAACGACAACCCGGGGGCCTTAACAAGGTCACTGTGGGAAAAACCCCATATCCTTTCCTCTAAACTCAGAACTCTTCGAACCCCCCCCGGGGGGCCAAGATTTTTTCAAAATTTTTAAACCCGCCTGGGTTTACAACCTTGTTAAAAACCGGGAAAGGGGATGAAAGGAAGAAAGCCTTTAATAAAGGGGTTAAAAGGGGGCTATGAAAACTTGGTATCCCTTTTGGAAAAATGCAACGCCCCCAGCCCCTCTTCCCCGGGAAATTTGTAAAATATCTTCAAGACCCCCTCTAATTTCCCGTGCATCGTCTAACCTAGACACATTTTGATCTTTTCTCCTGATTTAGACCCATCGGGTGCAAGTACGCCAGGGACTGATTTGACTCCGCAGTAAAACCCGGTTTATACCAATTTTTGGAAAAAATACCCTTTTTTTCCCACAAGCCTTTCCCTTTTTAGGATACATCAACTCGGATAAAGGCCTACAGATGGAACCAGGGAAATTAAGCGGCCGTTCGCAGGGCCTCGCCCCTTTGGGCTTTGGGCCAAACAGCGCTTCCCAAGGGGGTTCCCCAAATTACTACCCGCCAGTTTTTTTCCCCCCCTTTTTTCCCCACTGGTGACTTCGATTGTGGGGCCCCTTTAAAAAATAATAATTTAAAAATAAAAATAATTTTTTTTTATAAAACGCCAACATATTCCCTACACTTTACAATATAGAGGGAATAAGCACCGACAAACCAGACATTACATTATAAAAAAGCTACGTACAAATTAGAAAAACGAGGGTGTGGGGGGGCCCTCTCGCAAGAGCTTAAAAATCTGTTAGGGGGGGAAAAATGAAACAAAAAGGGGTTACAAGTGCATGGTTTAAAAAAGGACCATCCAAGTTAAAAAAAATAAAGGGGAAACATAAAAATTAATGAACCTGCCCTCCCAACCATAAAAA
Organism: Phyllomedusa bahiana; assembly: GCA_025379985.1. NCBI lineage: Eukaryota > Metazoa > Chordata > Amphibia > Anura > Hylidae > Phyllomedusa > Phyllomedusa bahiana. The sequence continues at coordinate 19,562 of JAODAL010048324.1, read as the reverse complement.
TTCTATATACGGGAAAAAGTGCCATTGGGGGCCAAAGTGGGAAGGGGAAATGACGAATTGTACAGAATTTGGGGGTTTTACAATTAGGGGAACTTTATAGGCCTTTTTCTAAGAAGATGAATTTTTCCCGAGCGCACTTAAAAATGTGAAGGTTTGAGTGTGCCCCGAACCCATTGGGGGAAAAATTTCCCGAAACGGTTTCAATACGTTTAAAAAACTTGGAGACGGGGATGGGAGGGTTTGGGTGAGTGAGGGGTAAAGTCCTTAATCATAGCAGAGCGGAAAGAGCGGGTAGGGTGGTAGACAAGATAAGGGGGGGAGATTGTATGGGGGGGGGCAGCACTGTGGGAGCCTAAAAAGGAGAGTGGGGGAGTTTTAAAAGGTTTTTTTTATTCGTAAATGAATAGGCAGCCAAAGCCCGAACTGACACAGGGGAAGGCATAGTATAGCGGCTGGAAAAAAAAAAGACAAAACCCCCCGGGTGCTGCCTTCAGGGAAAAGATTGGGAGGGGAGGGCGAGTTTTCAGAGAAAAGGGAAAACCCAAAAAGTGGGGGTTACAGTTCAAGAAAGAGAATGAATAAGGGGCAACAATGAAGTTTGAGTTGTTTTCCCCATTGAGAAATGGACCGGGTTCGGAGATGTTCTTGAGTGCAGGTGACAGGACGGGGAAAAGGGGGTTGGAAAAGGGGGTGAAGGTCCGATTAAAAGTCTATAAAACCCCCAAACAGCGGGCCCCGCCCTAGGAGTTTGTTGGTTCCACACAACGGGAGAGAAAAAGGGAAAAATGAGGTTTTGGGTTTTAGAAAACGTGGGGGACAGAAGTCAGTTTTAATTGAGGTTTTTGTTGGAGATAGAGAGAGGACCTGATTCAGAGACAGCGGGCAGGCAATCACCGGTGTTTTTTTAGCAGGGCCAAAAGGGGGTAAAGTCTCGGGGGGAAATGTAAAGTTTAGTGTCCCCCGCGAAAAGATGGTACTGGAAGCCCAAAAAAGCTGATGGTGTCCCAATTTGGGGGGTGTGTAGATGAAAAAAAAGGGGAGGACCAAAACGGATCCCTGAGGAACCCCCCCAAAACAAAAGGGAAAAAGGGAGGAGGGAGGAACCCTAAAAAAGAAAACACGAAGGAAGCGGTCAGAGAGGTAAAGGAAAAAAACCAAGAGAGGCCGGGGGGTCCTGGATTTCCGATGGCCCCGGAGCATGTTTAGGAGGAGAGGGGATCAACAGGTTTAAAAGCTGCAGAGAGATCCAAAAAACGCAAGGAGAAATTTACCCCCCGAAATTTTGGGGTGTCAGGAGATCAATTTTAAACTTTTGAAAAAGCATTTCTGGGAGTGTAGGGGGCGGGGAAACCCCGGGTTGCCCAGGGTCTAGAAGAGAGTTTAAACAGAAAAAATTTGCGGATATCCCAACCAAAAAACGCCAATCCGAGACCTGGTCACAAGTGGGGCCGGGCAAGGCAATTTTACAAAACCTTAAAACTCTTTTGCCTCTGCAAAACCCCTCCTGTCTCGCCCCCCAAACCCCGAAAAAACCTTTTTGCCCCTGGAGGGGGATGCCTTTTCTGTGGGGAGCAGGGGGGGTTCTCATGCAGAAAAAGGGACCAAGGGCCGAACTCTCACCCTTTCGGAAATTTTTCTCCCCAAAAACCCTTTTTTCCCCCGGGGGAAAAGAATTAAGCCCTAGGGAAACGGGAATTTCAAAACCATAAAAACGGCCCGGAGGAATTGGGGCCCCCCTCCCGGAAAAGGGGGTCGCCAACCCATTGACCGTTTTTAAAAAGACCCAAAAAGAATCTTCTTATCTTTAGTCGGCTCAACGCCAAAAACCTCGCCAGGGCCCGGTGGTTTCCCGTTCTTTTTTGTGTTTTGACTTCCGGGTCCACTTCCCGGGCCCGGGAGAAAAAAAACGCAAGGCCGACCTCCAATCCCCCCCCTCTAATGCCCCCGGGGAAAAATCCCGCCCCTCACAAATTAACCCCCCCTGAAAGTCTTTGGGTTTAGTTGCTCCCCCGGGGGACCCCCCAGCAGACTCCCGGGGGAAAACTTACGTGCGTCCCCGGGCCCCCGGGGGAGATTCAAAGGGGGGACATTGCTCCCTGGTCGCCGGGCATCCTGGCGCTCGAAAGACGTTTCAGCTAATCTCTCGCTTCTATTGGTGGCCGACTCTGGCTAAGGACTCGAGAATTTGTGGAAGCCTGTACCATCTGCGCCCGGGATAAGACCCCCCGTCATGGCCCATCTGGCCTTCTGCACCCTTGCCCACACCGGAGTCTCCATGGTCCCAAGTGTCTATAGATGTCATCACCGACCTTCCTCCTTCCTCCGGCAATATGGTCATTTGGGTGGTCGCGGACCGTTTTTCGAAGATGGCACATTTTGTCCCGTTGCCGGGTCTTCTGTCCGCTCCTCAGCTTGCTACACTCTTCTTTGAACACATCTTCCGTCTGCACGGCCTCCCACGTCACATCGTCTCGGACCGCAGGGTCCAATTTGTCTCCAGGTTCTGGCGTGCCCTCTGCTCCAGGTTGCAAGTAAAGTTGGACTTTTCATTGGCTTACCACCCGCAGTCCAACGGTCAGGTGGAGAGGATCAATCAAATCCTTGGCACATATCTTCGCCACTTCGTCTCGGCCCGTCAAGACGATTGGTCTGGTCTATTGCCCTGGGCCGAATTCTCTTATAACTCCCTGGACTCTGAATCCACGGGCTCTTCACCCTTCTATATTGTCTATGTGCTGCATCCCCGCCCTCCCCTCCCTCTGCCTTCTGCCTCCGAGGTTCCTGCCGTGGACACCCTGGTCCGGGACATGACTACCATCTGGGAGCAGACGCGCCAATCCCTGCAGCAAGCGACTGCCCGCATGAAGTTGCAGGCGGACAAGAAGAGGAAACCACCCCCGACTTTTGCTCCGGGTGAGAAGGTGTGGCTGTCTGCCAAATATGTCTGGCTCAAGATCCCTAGCTATAAGCTGGGTCCACGGTTCCTGAGGCCATTTGAGGTGTTAAGGCAGATCAATCCAGTGCCCTATAAGCTCCGGCTCCCTCCTACTATGCGTATCCCAAACTCGTTTCATGTCTCGCTGCTGATGCCTGTCATGCTCAATCGTTTCTCCCGGAAAGCCGTCTCCTCTTCCCCTGAAGCAGAGGCCTCCAACGTGTTCACGGTGAGAGAAATTCTGGCTATGAGGTCTATCAGAGGAAGGCGACACTTTCTCATCGATTGGGAAGGATTCGGACCTGAGGAGAGATCTTGGGAGCTGGAGAACAACATCCTGGAGGAGGGGGAGGCCTATGGGGGGGGGGGTACTGTCATGGGTGGTCCCGCAGCCATGGGTCGGGCTGCGGGCGCACCCGTGTCTGCCCCATGCCCCCGGCCCCGAGGACGAGTAGCGCCGCGGTCCGCAGGTCGGGCCGGGGCGTGCTCGCCCCCCAGAGCGCTGTCACTTACCCTACCACGCTCCTGTGTCCACGCGGCTCTCTGCCGGCTGCCGTGCGAGCCCGCGCCCTAGGCACTTCTTTGAAATTTAAAGGGCCAGCGCGTCAGTAATTGGATGTTGCTGACCACTGGTCCTATATAAGGTTTCCGCCCTGGCACTTCCTTGCCGGATCTATTGTGCCCCTAGCCTTTAGAGAAAGTGTTCCTTGTGCGTCCAAAGTCTTCCTCCGTATTCTGACCTCTCGCTACGTCTCCTGACCTCGAGCCTTTGCTGCCAGCCCTGACCGTACCGCCTGTCCCCGACTATGTCTACGCCTCACGATTTGGTACGACGCTCACCCTTGGCTGCCACCGCAAGCAAGTCACGTCAGTGGAAGCGACCTGGTAGTTTCCCACCGCAGCAAGTCCATCCCGCTTTGCGGCGGGCTCTGGTGAATACCGGGTGCTACTGAGACTCCGCTCCCTGGCGTGGCTTACACTATCGCTTGTGGTGGTCCAGCAGATCCACAACCGCCGTCCGTAACACAATATATTTGGAAAATGTCTTTATTTTGTGTTCCCTACAATTTGAAAGCTATTCTTTGTAGCGAGACAACCCCTTTAAATAATAACAGAACTTTTGGGTCATTATGCAAATGGATCCCAGTGATAATTTTAATAAGATCAATGATCTTGACCCAAAATGGCTGCAGGGCTGAACACTCCCACCAAATATGAGTCATAGACCCTACTGCCGACCCGCATCTCCAACAGTTGTCCGGTACAGTGAGGTAAATTCTATGGAGGAGGGAAGGCACTCGGTACCAACGCGAGGCAACTTTAAAATTTAGTTCCTGTATTTTGCATGAAATCAAAGATTGAAAAGATAGTCTATGTGACTCTTCCGTCATGGATCTCCCGAGTTCCCTGCTCCATCCATCACGATACCCAGGAATTAATTGAGTTGCCACTCGCAGAATCAGGTCGTAAATTTGAAAGATCAAGCGTGTAGATGGAGCTTGGGCAACACACAAGGATTCAAACGGGGTCAACACTCTATGAAAGTTTAAAAGAGATTTGTTAGCCCTGTGATAATGATGGATTTTCATGTAATTGAACCATGAATGTGAGGGGGAACCCAGGAGATACCTGACTTCTGAGAACGGACGCAGACCTGAGTCCGTGAGAAAGTCTCTAAAAACTAGAGGTCTCCTAGAACACGTACGGCCCCCTCCAACTGAGAGCGATATCTCCGGATTGCCACTGATTGGGGTCAGGGGCCCACCCCACTTGAATAACTGAGTCGCTAAACCATATGAACGGCAGGTATATAAAGTGACCTGTGCGATATAGGGAAGGTTCATGACCCGTTCCCGCAGCCCCCCATAAGGCCTAAGCCAGGGCATCGCAGAGAGAGGAAGAGGAAGTGCCAGTTCCTCGAGTTGTATCCACAACTTGGACTCCTGCTGCTGAAACCAATTAATCAGTCTGGTCGCAGTAGCAGCCAAATAATAAGCCTTGAGATCTGGCAATGCCAAACCCCTCTCCAACTTAGGCCTAATTAAAACAGAATATAAGCATGAAGACAAAAAATAGTGAAGGATCGCGCACCTTGCTTCTGTTTTTAGATTTGCACTTGTTGCTCCAGCTGGTCATATTAGCTCACCGTCGCTTGGAATCCTGGCTCCTGGCAGAAAGCCTGACATATTGAAGCAAACAAAAGATAAATGGATCCAGCGTTCTTGGTAAAAAAAAGATGCTTTCATTTTATTCATACATTAGTAGTGCAGATGGTACAAACAAAACTGAATTAAAACCTACGCGTTTCAGGCATAAACTTTCCTGCCCTTGATCACTGCAAAAAGCATCTTTTTTCACAAAGAACGCTGGATCCATTTATCTTTTGTTTGCCTAATTAAAACAGTTTTAGCTAATCTAGGACGGTTACCTGACCAGATAAATTTTCCAAAACATTTAGAAAGCGACTGGAAAAACGAGCGAGGAAGGAAAATCGAGATCGTTTGAAAAAAAGGGAGGTAACCGGATGGACATTTCATTTTCAAATGTTTTCCTCTCTCCAAGAAAAGTCCTTCTTATCCCAGCGGGAAAAGTCTGAATTAATAATACCTATCAGGGGACAAAGTTGAGCTCAAAACATGTTTCGGATCTGCAGGAATATGTACTCCCAGATACTTAAATGATCCAGTGGCCCAGGAGAAAGGAAATTCTTGCTTCAAAAGAGCCACTATGTCATTAGGGAGGCCCACACTGAGTGCCACACACTTGGACAAGTTGGCTTTAAAGTTGCTAAGGTATCCGAAGCGACTGAGTTCGGACATAAGCGATGGAAGGGAGGTTAGTGGCTGAGTCATATTCAAAAGCAGATCGTCTGCGAATGCAGCACGCTTGAACTGCTGGTCTTTAAATGGGAACCCCTGTATGTCTTGGTTAACTCTGATGGCCTGTAGAAGATGTTCCATGGTTAGGACGTATAAAAGTGGTGAGAGAGGGCATCCCTGCCTGGTGCCATTTCGTATTTGAATTGGGGGAGAGAGAATGCCATTTGGGCAAACGGATCATGGTAGAGAGCCATTATTCTCTGCAGCATTATGGGGCCTAACCCAACTGATCTAAGGACTGCGCCCATAAAGGTCCAATCTACCCGATCGAAGGCCTTTTCAGCATATATAGAAAGGAGCATGCAAGGAGTGCCAGTCGTTCGGGCTAAGTGTATGATGCTAAATGTCTTGAGGGTGTTGTCCCGAGCTTCAAGGGTCGGGACAAAGCCCACCTGATCAAGGTGTATCAGGTCCCCCAAAATAGAATTAAGACATAAAGCAAGAAGCTTGGCGAAGAGTTTGGTGTCTGTATTTATTAAAGAGATGGGCCTATAGCTGGAACACAAAGAAAGGTCCTTGCATTCTTTAGGGATAATCGTTATAAACGCCTGTAAAAAAGAGGGAGGAAATGGGCACTCATCTGAGACTGAATTGAAGGAGTTAAGTAAAGGAGAGTCCGCACCTAAAGCCTTATAAAATTTTGCAGTATAGCCATCTGGCCACGGACTCTTCCCCGCAGGGAGGGATGCAATTGCTTGCTTTAATTCTTCTGGCGTGAAAGGGTCCTCAAAGATCTCCAGTTTAGCTGCGGGAATTTTGGGGAGAGCGGTTTCAGAGAGAAAGCCATTCAAGATTTCTGACCTGGAGGCGGCAGAGGCATGTGGGAGATTATAAAGGTTATGATAGTATTGCTTAAAACTGTCAATTATGTCAGGTGTGGTATGAGTTAGCTTGCCTGAGTGATCTTTGATAGAGGGGATAAATAACGAAGCCCTTTTATCCCTGAGCGCTCTGGCTAGAAGCTGACCCGGCTTATTGCTCCATTCATAAAATCTACTAACAACCTGTCTGAAGAAGGGAGCTAGTTCTCTCGAAAGCTCACCATCAAATATACTCAGCCTGAAAAAGGTATCACCTGATTTCTTCACTCTTCTACCTCTTTCTTTGGCTAATACGGTACAACATTATACTACTATAAAATCTGCTCCAGCAGATTCGCCTATAACTTCTGGACTTCTTGTCCAAAAATTGGAGACTGTCATGACGAGTCTGGGTTAGCAGTCTCAAGTCAGATTCCTCCTGCTTATCATTATGGACAGATTCCAAGGCGCTCCGCTTGGACAAAAGAGACTTGAGTTTAGCCTCTGCTGCAAGTTTCAACCTGGAACCATGTTTCACCAAGACACCGTGCATGACGCATTTAAGGGATTCCCATTTAATTGGATCTGGGGTAGGGTCTGAATCATGGTCTTCCATGAAATATCGGATTGTCTGCTTCAAATTGGATAGACAAAGTGAGTCATTAAGCAAAGACTCGTTTAGACGCCAAGATAGGGTCTTACGGGTCGCTGTAGTCAAAGACTACATGCAATGAATAGGCGCATGGTTGGACTAAAGAATATTATCAATGGAAAGGGATACCACATCAGTAAGGAGCGAATGCCGTACAAAGATATAGTCGATACGACTGTATATTTGATGCGGATGGGAGCAATAGGAATAGTCACGGGTAGTTGGATGGGTGAGCCTCCAAGCATCACACAGCTGCATGTCTCAGATAAGTTTTCTAATTTTATTAAATTTACTTAAGGAGAGTGCGGATTTCCCCGAAGAAGTGTCCAGGGCTGGCTGGATGGCGAGATTGAAGTCCCCGCACACAATGAGTGCGCCTTGTGCAAAACTCATTCAGTTCATCCAGGGTCTTGCTTAGGAAAGAAAGCTGTCCCTGATTTGGGGCGTAAACAATTGCAATTGTAAAGAGGGTACCCTGTATGTCACATTTGATATAAAATCTGAGCCCGTCTCTCTGGTATGTTAAACCCTTTTACATTAAAAGAAGAGATTTTTAAGCGGGTCATCCCTGTAGTGCGACCCTGACACTATCTTGGACCCATGAGTGCCCTAGCCGATGAGCAACAGAAAATAGCAACACCAATAGAAATAAAAACAAAAAACAAGAAGTGCCAGTAAAACGCAGACATGGCAAACAATCTAAACATGGCAGCGGGTAGGCTGCAACAGGTAAGCGAAAGACGCTTAAACCTATCCCTACTGGGGGAAGGTGACAGCATGCAATTGGGAAACAGAGCAATACCCAATAAGGGGCAAACTTGAGCATAATACAAGAAACAATAAAATGTTCAGAGACATCAAATAACAACAGGACCAGACCTGAGATAGCAGGAATTAGAAAAGGAGGCGGGGATTGCAATCTTCCAATGAGCCACCAGAGCCCTCTATAGCGTACGGCACCGGCTATCAGCAAAAAGCAGCAAGGGTGCCTATGGACTCCCTGCCGACAAAGGAGAGGGCCTCCGGTGGAACAGAGGAGATCTGCTAGAGTGTAAACGTAACTAGGGGCCCATAATAATGGAGCAAAGGACGCAGTCGATTTGCCAGAAGGAAGAAGAGAAATAGGAGAATGAGAGGAAAGAAAAAAAGAAAAAAAAAAAGGGGGAGGGAGAGGAGGGGAGAAGTAGGTCAGTAGGAGGAAGAGGGGGAAAGAGAAAAAAAAAACATTTTACAAGTGGAAAGGCTAAATCTGGCTGAGAACCCGCTAAAAGTGTTACAAGTTGTCAAAGACGGTCACAAATGGAGATACAACAGTAAATATAGTACAGAGAAGTCCCGATGGGTAGCTCACGGAACATGGGAAGGGAGGCTTCTTCTTGTTGAGTTCCTTAGGCTCTCCTGGCTGGGGGTGATTCTCGGCATCTTACGTTCCCTCTGCGGTTTCGGGAGCCTCGCTGCTTCTGGGCGTAGGGAAGAAGAGTCCTGTGAGGAAAGCAAGCCAGGCGACAACGGAGCAAAAAGAGAATTCCATTCTGGGAGAGACACCGTCGGAACGTCAAGGGCTTCCAAGAAGGCTGTTAAATCCGCAGGATTGCATAGAACAATGAGCTCTTCCCCACGGCACACCTGCAGTGCAAAGGGGTAGCCCCAGCGGTAAGGAATGTGGTAAGATTGCAGGAGAGCGAGAAGGGGCTTGAGGGCCGCCTGCAGCCAGAGTGTGCGCCTAGAAAGATCAGGGAAGAAGGAGAGCTTGGCCCCCTCAAAGGAGAGATCCTGGGATAACCTTGCTTTCTTCATGATCAGTTCCTTAACTGCGTAGTAGTGAATCCGGCATATAACATCCCGCGGGCGAGAAGCGTCCTGGCTTTGAGGTCGTAAGGCCCTATGAGCCCCGTCAATTTCAATGTGGTCGTATTCCTTCCTCCCCAGAAGGGAATTTAAGAGCTTGGTAAGTGTCTGGAGGAGATCCTGAGGTGTAATGGATTCTGGTAGTCCCCTAATTCTGACGTTGTTATGCCGATTCCGATTCTCCAGATTGTCCATCTGCTCCACCATAGTCTGGTGCTGGATTCTCTGACTGGAAAGTGAAGCTTGCAGGTCGGCAATGGAGTGTTGGACCGTTTCCTGAAAGGATTCCAGAGATTGGACCCTGCTTTGGAGAGATGAAACCTCTGACTTCACAGGATGGAAATCCTGGCGCCACGCTGCTTTCAGATCCTGGACTAAGGCTGAGAGAACGCTTTTAGCAGGCAGCAAGGACAGAAGTGCTTGCAGCTCTGGATGACCTTTAAGAGTTGTCATAGCCTCCTCAGGAGAGATCGTAGATAGTGGAAATACGCCCCCTTGTGGCGCCTACAGTGCAGGGCCAGAGCAGTGTCTCTATTAGAATACATGAGACTAGCAGGTTTACTGTCCTGAGACCAGAGATTAACCTGTGAGGACTGATGGGGAGCAGGTGAAACATGGGGGCTATAGGGCTGTATGCCCAAGCGAGTGTCCTCTGTAGAGCCCAGGAGAGAGTCCACTGGAGACAGGGAGGGGTTCACATATCCCATGTCACTGCCTTCTAGACAGCTAGCAGCTTCCATAGTAAGGCACAGACTGGAGGGATCTAAGGGCTTTTTGAGCCCCACTGGCTGGGCCGCAGGGGTGCCCCTGTAAGATTGGGGGGAGCCAGAGAGCGGGAATTCCTCCAGAACAGAGGGGTTATCTGCCCCTGAGAAGGTCCCAGGGCTCCCACAGATATAGCAGACTGTGGCTGAGCCGTGTGAGCACCCACAGAGGGGGACAGTAGCAGAGGAGAGGTGCTGCGTGGTGTATGCACCTGACCTGCTCCTCGCAATGGTGGCATCACGTGGTGCGCTGAAGGTCCCACTGCGGATGGCGTTGCAGGCTCCGGCTGAGTGCGGGGTTGATCGCCGATAGCAGCGTTAGAACGGTGCTGCCGAGACACCCGCCTGTCCTGATGAAGGAGAGCCGGACCCACCGCCGCCACTGGTGCAGAATCGCAGCTCTCCAATCGTCCCTGCAGGGAAGATGGCGCCTGTTCCAGGGACGGTCCCGCGATGCCGCCGGTAAGTCCGCGAGCGGCGTGAAATAATTAAAGATGGGCACTGCGGCCTCTGGAAGTGCAGAGGGGGACTTCTCCTTCTTCTTGATACGTCTGGGCACCATATCAGATCAGAATATCCCTTTTAAAGCCACGGTCCCGTGCAGAGCTCAGCTAGAGACGTCCGTTCCACAGCATGCCAGGCCACGCCCCCAGCTTGCTCCATTTTTTAAAGTCATCTCCCGAGGCAACTTTGACATACTTATCTCTATGAATGGTGTATATATCACCAATAGATTTCCTCTGTGAACCTATTCCTATGAGATTATCAAATTAATTCCTACCCCTTTCCTTTCATGTGTAACCTAGAAGTACAGAAATATCTAATTTGTAGGTACTGTAAACCCTGTGAACCTGGAAGACCAAATTCCCCTTTCATTCCCTCGAAAGTCTTGAATCTGTTCTGTGTTGGTTGGAATAATTGGGTTATTGACGATATCCCTCTGTCTATCCATTAGTCAAACCATTTGTGGACCTTACCATTTTTACCTGCTGGGAACTCCAAATGTTCCCAAATTGGTAGATATTTGGAAATTTGGTAGGTCAACCCAAACCTTTGTCTCATTTCCCTCCAGGTGGCCATGGAATCTCTTAAGAGGATGGAGTGTTTTGCCATTTCCGTGGTATGAGCTTGTCGTGTATGCAACAAGCTAGTTAGTTTTTCACCTGCCAAGTTTTCCTCCAGCACCCAATCTGAGTAATAATTATTATATGTCTAGTTAGACATGCTATATTGTAACTTATTACATTTGGAAGGTTTAGTCCCACCTCAGATTTGTGTGATTGTAATTTTGCAAGGGCTATTATTTTTTTTCCCTTTCCATAGGAAATTAGAAACCACTCTATTAAATGTCTTAACACCTGTATGCCAAATTATAATGGGTATTGTCTGGAGGGGGTAAAGTAGATGGGTAAAAGGCATCATTTTGACAAGGTGAACTCTCCCTAACAGAGATAAAGGCAGATCCTGCCAACCCCGAAGCTACCTTTGTATTTTATCAAAAACTGGAGGATAATTTAAGCAAAGTGAAGATGATACATTCCCTATCTTTATTCCCAAGTATTTCATATATTCTTTTGCTATTATTTTAAACTTATTTTTATTCAAACTGCACATGGGAAATATACATAGCATCAAATTGGTGTACATATTAATTGCCAAATGAATACAGTCATATACTAAACAATGTAATTATAAACATTTATATTTCGGAGTGACTACATGCAGTAGAGTATTTACTGATGTTATAGGTCCCCATTGCAGTCTCCGTTTTCCTTTTTCCATCATCCTAAGACAACTTAACTTAGAAAATCAGGTAACATTTTACTTAATACAATTTAATTTAGAAAACCAAGTAACGTTTTACCTAATAAAACTTCACTTATAAAATCAAGTAACATTTTATATAAGTTGCTAAATCGTTACCATGTTATTATTTTATCTTAGATGATATTAACAAATAACCGATTTCCCCCCCCCTTCAAGCCCAAACACCCTCCACTCCACCCTCTAGCGCTCCTGTCCGGGTCTCACCCTCCCACCCTTCCCTCCTAGGGGTTTACCAAGATACTTCGCTATCTGGGGTGTCCACCACTCAGAACAGTTCTTCTTTGCCTCTAAGTTTCTCATCTGGGCCGTTTCTACCAATTTCGATGTACATTAATCAAGTACAACCGCGCAGGCAACTATTCATTTATTATCATTGACGCCAGACTAGTTATTAATAAATTGGTTATCATCGACTCTTCTCGGTCTCCGTCCCGTTCCTGTTCAACCAACAGTTCTCTCCCTATGAATTGCTGTCTCAGATACCAAGATGTCATCCCAAAACATGTACGTAGGGTTCGCCGTGCGTGTACTGGGAAATATGCTATAACTACGCCCCACAATCTGAAATATTTTTCCAACCGCTTTTCTTTATGTTGTGCTGCCTTTACCCAATCCATTCATAACAAGAATAAGCATTTCTCTAAAAATTGCTTAAAAGTCGGACTTGTTGGAGCCACACCTGAAGTATAGCCTTTCTGGCCGCCGCGGCTAATACATGTAGCAGATGAGTCTCCATTCACGTATATTTCGAAGCCTCTAACTGTCCACACCCAAAAAGTGCTCATGCGGCACTGCCTTCAAAATCAACTACATAGCACTCCCGTATACAGCAAGTGATAGCGTCCCAGTAGTTGGGCAGCTCAGGACAGCTCCAGAGGAACCACATTTAAAGTAGTTACTACAGGTGTACTTTCCCATTTTAAAGCCTTTTACTGGTGTCAGATACGCATTATGCGCCACTTTCAAATCCATCTCCGTATAACATGTCGAGGGTAAGTATTTATGGGTGTGACTCATTGCATCTAGGATGCATTTTGGTGTTAGTAGGGGGTCTTTTTGCTCCAATTTGGCTAGCTGTGAAGGGGACTTTGTATAGTCTACTTTATCTAGAATGTAGTTGTAAATTGAGGACAGATGTGAGCGTCTTGTGGCAGGTGTGAGAATAGTCTGTTTGAACCCCGGATCCCAGTCCGCCTCTTCCAGGCGGCGTATTGTTGTTGTACAGCAGCTGTTAGCCTGTAAGTAATTAAAAAAGTGAATAGTCGTAAGTGGGTATATCATCTGCAGCTCACCATATGAGTATGGTTGATGTGTCGATCGGTTTATCCATTGGTCTATGGACCGGATTCCCTCCAGATACAATCTATGGAAAACTTTACTTGGTTTTCCATCCTGGAATCCAGGGTTGAAGGCCATAGACAGATGAAGTGAGTAATTGAAAGACATTTGCTTTTGGCGCCTTATTTTGATACAAGCTCTCCATATTGGCATCAATAAAATGTTAGAGCGGAGCTCTTCAGGAATCCGCTCAAAAGGGATATGCAAAAAATCGATAAGAGATATATTAGGCAGGAAGAGTATGTCTAATGAGCTACTTGTACATTTTTCGGTTCCGGTTTCGAGTCCAGTCCGACATATATCTACCCAGTGCCGCCAGGCTGTAGAGCCTTATATTAGGGAAGCCAAGACCTCCATTTGCCTTCGGTTGGCAGAGTATATGTAATGGGATTTGTGCTCGTTTTCCACCCCATATAAATGTACGATACATAGCATGTATTAGCTTTTCATCTTTAGAGCTTATATAGATTGGTAACATTTGAAACAGGTACAACAATCTGGGGAATTCTATCATCCTGATAAGGTTGGCTTATCCCATGAAATTAAGAGGTAATCCAGCCCATGACTTTAGGGTGCGATCCGCGCCCGTGATGTATTTATCAAGATTAGCCTGGTATATTTGTATAGGGTTTCTAGTGAGCAAGATCCCCAAATATCTTAAAGAGGAGGTACACCACTGTATCTCGTGTGCTGTGGACCATAGGGGTTTAGCTGGTCCCTTCAGGAGGAGACCCTCACTTTTGTCAACATTGATCTCATATCCCGAGTTTCGCCCCTTGGTCTCTATTTCCGCTAATACATGTGTTAAGGTTTGTTTCGGGTTCGCTACCATCAGATCATCCGCATATGCGGTCAGTTTTATCTCCCTACCTTCCTTTACAATACCTTGAAATGCTTGATCTTGGGAAATATAATACAAAAGTGGGTCCATAGAAAGGTCAAATAGTATGGGTGATAAGGGACATCCCTGCAGAAAGAATGCAGGAAACCGCTACAATATCCACCGCTGATGAATTTAAAAAATCTTGATGCTTTATTAATTCTTCATTAAAAAATACAAGTATGGACAAGCCAATGAAACACCCATGCATGGAGGAGCGTATACTAATGACGGCTTATGGGAAAAACAGCTGACGCGTTTCGAAAGAAACCTTTCTTAGTCGTAGCTACACTACAAATGGCATACGATGCTAAAATGGCCCCCGAGAGAGAGTCACGTGATTTGACTCCTCCCACAACATTGAATCCTTAAAACTTTATATAAATTTATACAAAAAACAAAACAAAAAAAAAAAAAAAAACCAAACAAAACAAAACAAAACACAAAACAAAACAAAAACAAGGAAAAAAAAAAAAAAAAAAAAACACCACAAACAAAAAAAAAAAAAAAAAAAGAGGATAGGGAGGGGGGAAACAGCCAATGGCATTAAAATAACATGAGAAAACCTAATAATAATACATAATGTCTTGTTTAATATTTAAGCCAGCTGGAACCCTCGTATTAAGTTCGAAAATCCAGCGAGATTCCCTACTCAATAATTTACGGGTCAAATCCCCGCCCCGCAATGAATGCGTCACCTTCTCTATTCCCAGGAAAGAGAAAGCACTTGTGTTTCCACCATGGATTTCAGAAAAATGTTTGGACACCATAGAGATGCCAATGGTGTTACTACATTTATGGGAATCAGATAGGTGACGCCTTATTCGAACCTTCAGGGGACAGGTGGTACAACCCACGTATTGTACTTTACACATATCACAGTTGACAATATACACAACGAATTTACTATTGCAGTTAATAAACCTATTGATATTGTAAACTTTCCCAGTTGAAAGTGATGAAAATTGATTAGAATTATGGCAATGTTCGCATGCTGTACATCTTTTGTGGCCACATTTGTAAAAACCCTTACTGCTCAACCAGGTGCCTCTCTCAGATACACCAGAAGTAAAAAGACTCGGTGAGAGAATGGATCCCAATGTGGGTGCCCTTCTAGAAATATATCTAACATTGGTGCTCAACATTGTTTGAAGTTCTTCCGATATCCGGAGTAAAGTTTTAAGGATTCAATGTTGTGGGAGGAGTCAAATCACGTGACTCTCTCTCGGGGGCCATTTTAGCATCGTATGCCATTTGTAGTGTAGCTACGACTAAGAAAGGTTTCTTTCGAAACGCGTCAGCTGTTTTTCCCATAAGCAGTCATTAGTATACGCTCCTCCATGCATGGGTGTTTCATTGGCTTGTCTATACTTGTATTTTTTATGAAGAATTAATAAAGCATCAAGATTTTTTAAACTCATCAGCGGTGGATATTGTAGCAGTTTCCTGCATTCTTTCTGCATGTCTGTGAACCACTGGGCGGTGGCTACAACCAGCTCTATCCTACACGCGAGCATTATGTTTAAGAGGTGAGCGGACTTATTTATATTTTTTCTATAAGGGGCATCCCTGTCTAACTCCCCTGAATAGATCAATGGTCTGTGACACATGGCCATTCAATAAAAGTGTTGTGGAGCAATTTAGATGCAGGTGATCTAGGAAATTTAAAAACGTGGTCCCATATCTCCATCGTGCCAGGGTGGCGCCCAGGAACGGCCATAAAACCTTGTCAAATGCCTTCTCGGCGTCAAAGCTCAGGAGCATAGACGTCGGGTGTGTCACTTCTTGCGCCGCCATTATCACCCCGGACGTCACCCTGACATTCCGGACGGAGTGTCGCCCCGCAATAAACCCTGTATGACTAGGATGGGAAATGTCTGCTAAAATTTTCTGTAAGCGGTTTGCCATAATTTTAGCCAACAGCTTATAATCGTGATTGAGTAGGGAAATTGGTCTGTACGACGTCAGGAGAGTGGGATCTTTATTGGGCTTCAAGATTAAAGTAGTCCTGGAGTCAAAGAAGGACTCCACCTCTTGGGAATGAAAGAAGATACCATTGAATAACTTGGTTAAATATTGGGCAATTTCGAATTTGAGAATTTTATAAAACTCAGCTGAGAAGCTGTCTGGCCCTGGCGTCTTCCCATTAGTTATTGTTGTAATGGCATTTCGTACCTCCTCCTCCGATATTTCCTGCTCTAGTTCTAATAGTTTTTCTTCCGTTATACCTGGCAAACAGACACCATCTAGAAAGGCAGAGGCTTTTCTTTTGCTATTTTGATGTATGTTGCCCCCACCGCTGCCACATCGTTAGGCGTATTTCACCCTATCCACAAAAGCTCACACTTATCTCTGTTGATGCGTTAGCCAGAAAAGGAACCAAAGTGGCCCAAAAGTTCCAGAGCTTTATGCAGTTGTGCCCCCGGTGAGCCCATGAACAGGAGTATGTCATTTGTGAAGCAGTTATCTAGTTCTTTCCCTCCTATCCTGATTCCATTATATATATATTGGATTTTTCTACTGTGCACAATAAGGGTTCCAGTATTATGCTATGTTCACGCAACTTATTTTGGGGCGCATTTCGCTGCGTATTTCGCGGTGTACTGCGCTCTAATAAGAGTGAAATGTGCCAAATAATTCTGGTAATCCACAGTTCTCATAGAGAACTATGGATTACGCCTCGTCCCCCCGCTTGTACAATACGATCGTATTGTACACGTGGGGAGATAATTGACATGTCAATTACTTGCGGCACTTATGTGCTGCGAGTAATGACAGTTAGTGGGCCGCCCCCTCCTCCCCCCCGTGTCTCGATCAGCACAACTCCCAAACACCCAGCGTAATTACGGGGTGTACTGTACGCCCCGCAATTAAGCCATGTGAACATACCCTTAGACTGAAAAGCAAAGATGATAGTGGACACCTCTGCCTTGTACCTTTCTCCAAGCTAAAAGTATCTGATCGAAATCCTGGGGTGTAGGTTTCCCCCTTTATCCTGAATTTATTAAGCACTATCTCCAGTCAGCTCCATCATACGCTGGCAAAGGCTTTTTCTGTGTCTAATGACACTAAAGCTTTGGTGGACTTCGCTCCTTTTCCATTTATATGCATATCCATAGCTCCTATTACTTTTCTTATGTTCATCACCGCAACCCTACCCTTTACAAAGCCCACTTGCACATGTCCTATCAGACTAGGAAGGAGATCCGCCAATCTGTTGGCCATTATTTTGGAGCTCATTTTAATGTCTTGGTTATTGAGCGATATGGGTCTATAAGATTCTGTCTTAGTTAGGTCCCTCCCTGGCTCTGGTAGTACTTTTATAAATGCCAAATTGGCCTTGTTAGGGATATTTTCACCCTCTAGAAGGGTTGAATAATACTGAGCTAAGGTTGGAGACACCTGGTCCTGCAGAACTTTATAGAACTCTGAGTGGTATCCATCCGGTCCTGGTGCTTTTCCATTTCCCAGTGATTTTATGGTGTTTTGAACTTTCTCAGGCATTATTTGAGCATTTAGGAATGCGATTGGTTCTTCTGAAATCTTTTGTAGGCGACAACTACTTAGAAATGCCGCCTCTGCCTCCCTAGAATCTTTCCCTCTCATAGGGCCGTACTGAACTCTACATATTTCTTTTGTGTGACCTTTATGTAGTGAGAGACATGGCCGATTAACTGACCTCTTAGAACTGCTTTAGCAGTTTACCACAGCAATCATGGGTTGTCGCTGTGTTCCGTGTTGGTGGAAAGAAGTTCCAACCACCAGATTCGGACCATTTCCCCGAAAGAATTATCACCTGCCAGAGCAACAAGGAAGCACCAAACATAATCTCTTCCCTTAGGGAAAGTGTCCACAAATTCTATCGCTATGGGAGCATGATCCGAGATGAGAATTGCTTGAATATCTAAAAAAATCAAATTGCTGGTAATCAGGAAGTTGTCTATGAGAGACCATTAGGGGTGAGCGTTAGAAAAGAAAGTACACTCTCTGCTATCTGGATGGATCAGTCTCCAGACATCAGTGAGTCCAGTTAACTCCACAAAGTTTTTTAGACCAATATGATATGACAGTCGATGTGTTGCAATATTTCGCTTACGATCCTTCTCTGGCCTAATAACCGCATTCAGATCACCTCCTATAAGTGTCGTGAGTGTTTGGTCCGAGAGAATGCAAGTGCCTAATTTTTGGTAAAATTTTAATCATTAATTATTAGGGCCATATATATTATATATGCAGATTTCTCCCTTTGGGCATTCCAAGTGGATTTTTGCCCACGTACCCTCTTTGGGCGACATGTATGATCGGGCTTTCGCCCGTTTTTTGGCGTATACTGCGCCTCCCAGCCCGAATCCCGCTGTCGGATGAATGATAATATGGGGGTAACGAAAAAAAAAGAATTAAATCAATAAAATCATGTTTATTTCTTTATTTTCGTTGCACCCATACTATTGGGTTTATGCCGACCAATCAGAATAGCTTTCTGAATTTCCAGGCAATTTCCAATATCCTAATTCTTTATTAGGATATTTGGAAAGTGATTTTATTTTATGTATTTTTTATTTTTTAGGTTTCAGCTCTTTTTCTGAGACTGTTGAACGCCTTTATAAAGGCGATTTTTAATTCATACTCCGCACCAACATCTAGAATGATTTCTCGCTGTTCCAGCCTGTCTCGCATCGGAACTGTTTTTCGGCGCAGTCCCGCACGGCACCTAAGTCCCGCACTGCGCCCATGTCCCCGCACTGTGCCCCACACACACTGGCGAGGCGCAGGGAACTTTTCCCCACATGTACGAGTGCACCTCCTCGGACGGCGAATCATAGGCGCAGCCCCGCTCTGCACCTCGGTCCCCGCTCTGCGCCTCGGTCCCCGCACTGCGCCTAACACACAGGCGAGGCACGGCGGACTTCACCGGAAAACTGGAGGAAAGGTGTGCCCCGACCCGGCGGGATTCATACATGTGGCCCTTTGTCTGCTTCTGTTGAAATCATGATATATGCTAAGGATTTTCTCAATAAGATCAGGGCTCCATTTTTTTATTGACTGTGAAGGATCCACACACCTCACCCACCCAATATTTCCTCATTCTACAAAAATCACTGAGGAAAGATGATTTGCTCTTTACATTACATGAAATTACTTTCATGTTTTAAATGTACTGATTAAGAACAGGTAGCGGCTGCTGTTTCTACAACCAATTCTGCCATCATCAATTCCCTTATTTTCCCCAGGGGACCGGATAACACATCTACTTTCTGGCTTAAACTTAACAACTTCCTGTTCCTAAACCGTATTGACTGGGACAATGTGTTTAAATATGGCAGAACAAATAATACATGGGTTATTTTTAAAAACATCCTAGGCTACCACTGTGAGAGGTACATACCTTATGGTAATAAAATAATTAGAAACAGGAAAAAACCCAATGTGGATCAACAGGGATGTAAAAGAGGCAATAAAAAACAAAAAGAAAGCGTTTCACCTACTAAAACAGGATTGCAGTGAAGAGGCACTAAGAAGCTATAGGGAAAAAAATAAAGTGTGTAAAATAAAGATAAAAGGAAGCAAAGCTGGAGACGAAAGAAGTATCGCTATAGAAGGTAACACTAACCCCAAAATATTTTGTAACTATATAATAG
>JAODAL010048323.1:0-29119 GCA_025379985.1 Phyllomedusa bahiana | reverse complement strand
TGTTGCTGTACAAGTTCCTTTTCCATTCATTAAATCGTTGACACAGAAGGTTTTGCCCTTTTCCCCTACTTGTCGGGATTACACTCTCCTTAAAGGGGATTTGCCACCTGGCAAAATCCTTTTTTGAGGCCTGCTTATAGATCATTACGAGCTGGCATCAATGAATGGGGAGATGGCCATGCTTGCACAATTCACCCCATTCTTTTTTGCAGCTGTTCTGAATATAGCTGAGCACACGCACTTAGCTATATTTGGAACTCTCATTAACATGAATGGAAGAGAGTCACGCATGAATAGCCATCTCCTCATTCGCTGCAGCAAGCTCAAAGTGAGCTACAAGCCGGCCTCAGAAAATGATTTTGCAAATCCCCTTTAAGGGTGACTGTACATGATATGCCTTATTTATCAAAACTGTCTAATATTAAACTGTTTTTGTTGCCTATTGCATAGAACAACATTGGCAGACATAGAAAAAAAATATGGAGAGGAAGCTAAATATCATAGGGGAGCATCTGTGTATAGTTCTATGCCGGTGGCTGACTTGGTGACCAGAAGCCTCAGCTCTTTACCATAATATGGGTGACTCTGGCTGCAAGTTCCTGTCTTTTCCCAATTGGAAAAGAAAGACAAACTGGTACTTTGAAAATGTGAAGTATTGTACAGACTAAAATATTCTTTATTTGATTAGAGAGGCAATTTAAGAATAACAATAAATCTATCAACTTGTAGGATAGATGGCAACAAATATGAATATGTTATGCTAGAATAAATTACCACTACTGCAGGAACACAAACATGTCCTGGAAATGCTGATGTACTGAGTATGTGCAGCTCATGCTATGGCCAAGAACAGATTATACTTCTAGGTCTGATCCTCAATGCAAAGTGCATATGAAAGGCCTTGGAATGGGCAGTTAGACCCTGGCAGATTCTATGGCTGGTAGGAAAGTCTCCTGTGAAGTAATCATTGGTTTTGATGAGGTTGTCTCATGCCAGTTCCTCTACATTATGCAGAATCTGCAAAAGAAAAGTTGTGAAAGAAAAAAAAAACAAACCAGAGGCAAAACAGAATGAGAAAAGTATTCACAGCATCCAAAAAGCATGGAGGGTAATTTTATACTATAATAAGCACAGGATGGAATTGTGAATTTAGTCTGTTTTTTTGTGCCATTTTTGCCAGTTTTCTGTGTGGAAACATATGGCTTTGTGTTCTAATCACAAAAAGGGGATTTATGCACTACACCTTTTGACCATTAGGTTGCGATTTGGAATATTATACAATGTGTGTGAATAAAAGTGCTTTCTGTTTTATCCTAAATGTGGTTCCTCACAAAAGCTCACTGTGTGGTCAGGCTTAGTTTTACAAGTACACACTTTTAATGCTTGAGTACAACAATGCAAACCATAGTGGTGGAATAGAGAGGTCCTGTAGCTGAATTGTGTGATCCTGTGTGGTCCTTTACTTGGGTGTCACAGAACCAGGCCACTACATTAGAGTATTGGGGATAATGGTTCTTTTAGAATAAAATATATTAAAAAAAGACTATTGCGTAAAAGCAAAAAAAAAAAAATGTATTATGTTATGAATTTAAGATGTGAAAAGGAAAAGGCCTTATTGTTTATTAAATAAGTTATATGCACTTCAAAATGGTCCTATTAAAAAATAAAACTTGTTCCATGGAAAACAAACTCTCATATGGCTATATCAACAGAATAATAAAACAAGTTATGGCTTTTGTAATTTGACGATGAACAAAATAAAAAAAATTGCTGTGTTACTAAGGGGTTGAAATGGCAGCAGTAGACTCAATCTGTATTGTCCACCGTGTCGTGCTTGCCTTTTACCTGTTGCTGTCCAGTCTTCCCATGCTGGCCTTGCTGCTCCCCTATCTTGTGGCCGCTGCTGTTATCTCCCTCTTGTTCTATATGGAGGCGCAGCCACACCCTGCTCATACAGTGTCCACAGAGTGCGTGGGGTTGGGCTTCTTCTTTCAATCCCTTGTACTTAGGCTATGTTCACCTGCTTAATTGCGGGACGTAATTTCGCCCCCAATTACGCGGTGGACGGCGTGGCGGTGCGGGAGTAAGCGGGGCCGGCACTTTCGCCGCCCATAGACTATCACTGTGCGCGCATATACGCCGCTAGAAAGTGACATGTCAATTATCCCCCGGGATTCGGGCGGCGGAGAGGCACGTATCCATAGTCTCTATGAGACTGTGAATTACCGTAATGAATGGGCCGTTTTCGGCGTAATTGGCGCATCTTCGGCGCGTAATTACGGCCGAAATCGGCCCATTTTAAGCCTTTAACTGGCTAAGGGTTATAAGCCAACTCCTTCCAACACTCCAGGCCTTAGTCTTGGTATTTACCTGACTTTGGTCACTCTGTCTAGTCCTGTTTGGTCCTTGTCTGTTTGCCTAGTCCATTTGTTGTGTTCTTGCCATGCTTGTATTCCTGCCTGCTTGTGTTCATAGCCTTCTTATTGTCAGTGTTCCCTGCTTTTATCCCTGTCTGTGTTTCCAGTCTATCTGTGCTCCTTGCCTGTGCTACCAGTCTTGTTCCTGTCCTTGCCGGTCCATGCATTTCGGTATTTTATCTGTTCTACGTGTATAGTTTGGACTCTGTCCTTTGTCAGTCTTTAGGCCTCTGTCCCATGTCTGTATCTGAGTCCTTAGGCCTCTGTCCCATGTCTGTATCTCTATCTGCTCTACGTCTTTTGTTTGGCCTCCATCCCATGTCTGTATCTTGGCCTCTGTTGTCTTCTAGCTCTCTGTGTCTTTGTCAGTGTCTAGCCTGTCTGGGGTCAGCTGCTACTGCATGGAACTGCTCTGAGGTTGTACCTGGTGGTCATTGGGGCTAAACCATCCTTACCATCAAAGGTTCCTTGAAGAACTTGATGGCCACCTAGTTACACCCTCTTGGAACAAAACCAGTAGTGGCACAGTGGATTCAACATCTGCTCATTTGTGACACGTACGTTGGGCAATGTAAGTTGCTGAGTCAATATATGATGCTAAAGAGGGCTGCTGTTTCACAGTCACAATCATCTTCAGATCCACACTTCTTGTTCAGCCTGTGGGTGGTTCTATAGCAGTTTTTAGCATATCCAGCTTCTCAGTAACCAGCTAAGCTATTATAGGGACATAAGTGCAGGAAAATTAATCTGTAAGTAAACACACTAGACCTCCGAGGTTGAAAACCAGTGTTTTTAAAAAGTAATGACTCTGATATTGTTAAAGATAAAGACTGTTCTCCGTTGACCATGGAACCCCTGGAAGAAGCACAAGTGAAAAATTGTAGTGTCTTAACACTCCCATTAGGCTCTACCACTTAAGGCTAAGTATTCTTTACATATTTATTACGTATTATATTTGTATCATTATTGTTTAATATCTATTGTATGTATTTATTATGAATCATCCCTGAGTATTTATGTATTTATTTCACAACAATGATGTCAGGTCTGTACCTTAGTAGATCAATGATGGGAGTTTAACCTTGGGTGAAGTTTGTCCTTTCTTGTTTTTTATAATTAATATATATTTTGCTCCAATAAAATATATTTTTTGATAATTTGTTAGTATTAGGTTTTTCTATATTTGGATGCTATTTTTGTCCAATGTTGCATTCTACACCACTTTCCTAGACCATAAGATTTCAAGTCAAAGTATTAAACATATTGGCTCTATGTCCCCAGTTGAGTCTTCTGGTAAAAGGACAGTAAGCAAACTTATTAAAGCCTAATTTCACACAGATAAGAAGCTTTATCCTAACTTGCTGCTTTTATATTTGGTCATTGGGTTCATGAAGGAACAAGATCATTGATTGACTTTTTATTCATCAGCCTTATATCTCGAGAAGGTCTTCAGGCATTGTTCATTGATTCATTCCTTTTGTGC
Organism: Phyllomedusa bahiana; assembly: GCA_025379985.1. Taxonomy (NCBI): domain Eukaryota; kingdom Metazoa; phylum Chordata; class Amphibia; order Anura; family Hylidae; genus Phyllomedusa; species Phyllomedusa bahiana. Next base: position 25,219 of record JAODAL010048323.1, on the reverse strand, counting down.
AATCAGTGCCAAAAAAGATGTGAGCTTATTAAATTAGGAATTTAAACTATTTTGAAGATACAGCTGCTCCCATCAGGGACCAAAATAAAATCGATAAAGTGACTCTGGAAAAAACTCTGATCTATGAGAATTTTAATGGCTATGCTCATAGCCACAGCTTCTTTTTTATAATATCACTCCAATAAATGGAAATTAGCAATTTAACAACTTAGCAGTACATTGTAATTTACTTTCTAAGACCAGTTGATCGAAACGCGTTAAATGGCAGCAATATGTTTTTAAACATTATTTTGTGAATAAAGCTTAGGATTTTATTTTCCAAGTGCTGGATGGCAAACTATAATTGTTTACAATTTGAAGGGACACGTAGTCCAGTGGGGTTTCCTTGCACCGGATTTTACCAACACAAGGATTCAAGAAATATTTCCATATTCCCACGGTGAACTGAAATAAGTTGATTTTTGTCTTTTTCTATGAAGTTTTTAGTCTTATGGAGGCACTTATGTTTGGCAGTTAGTCAACAAAATATATACTTGTCAACATGCATAAGGGTTCACAGCAAAAGCTCAATTATAGCAGTTTGTAAGATTGGGAGTTTTGGTGTAGTATTGTCTATCATCGACACTGGAATTCTCTAGCTCCTTGTCTCATGACACTCAAGAAGACTCTCCATTACCCACTCTGGCCACTGCTTGCTGGGAGTAATGCTCTCTTAAGCAGATGTGGCTGTTCCGGTGGGAATCCTTTTTTCTTATTTCCAGGGTAGCTTGACACAGTATCTGCAGCCCCTATATCATCAGTGCAAGCTGATTTTATATGGTTCTCTTCTCTCTTCTACCATGTACTAAGGCTGGCAACATCATTGGGACTGTATCCTTAACACAGTCCATAGGCAATGACAAGCTCACTGCATTGCTTCTCGTTTTCACAAAAAGGTATCACAGCACCAGAAAATGCCAACAACTAAAATATAACTTTTAACAGATCTATTTTAAAACTCCAAATCAATTTCATATAGCATAAACAGTTCGGACACCTTGATCTACTGAGATAGATTGGATTAGTTAAATTTTCTGCATATTCCACATAGATCCTGTCCATCACCTCAGCAGTCACTGTACAATGAAAATTAGCGATGACAAATTTGCATTTTTAAAATCGCTCATCTGCATATGACCGTGTAATACCATATAAACAACAGTCACCAAAAAATACACCTATATACATGGAGCAAATATACCAGATGAATCATTGTTACTAAAAAAAAACTCCTACAAAACCAAGTCCCAAAATGATTACTACTTAAGGATCAAATAATATTGCCAGACCATGGCCAAACGAGACCACCACATGTGACTATCAGTTGTACACAGGCTCTGAAGACGTATATTAACACCATACAGGGACCATATAGTGGTAGATACTATTTGTATGTAGGCTTTCTGCAGAAATATAAGTGATTACACTGAAGTTACCTTTAGGGCCACAGGTATGAAAACTGTCTAGGTCTAAAATTCACTTTGTTGCCAATAGCAAGCAATCGGAGCACCCCTCTAATTTTTCTAGAACACTGTATGAAATGAAAGGGGTGCTCTGATTGGTTGCTGTGGGCAACAAAGTGAATTTTAGACCTAGACAGTTTTCATACATGTGGGCCTTAGTGACTTACAGGAAACATCTTTTCTGGTCGGAATCGTTCATTTTTCCTTCTCTTCTCCATCCAGCCCAGATCGCCAAGATGACTTCTTCCGGCCATGACTCACCTCTGCAGAATTTACCACAGAAACATTTTAGAATCCTCACTTTTCCAGCACCTACCTACCTACCTACCTACCTACCAGGGGAATGATAGAAAAGTCAGGCATCTGCTGTGGGGGAAGGGGAGTCACCCATCGTTCTGTTATATGTAATAGGGCCCCCAGTATATAGATAGGTAATAAGATCCCCCATTATATAGATAGGTAATAGGGCCCCTAGTGTATAGATAGGTAATAGAGCCCCCAGTTTATATAGATAATAGGACCCCCAGCATATATATATAGATAGATAATAGGGTCCCCAGTATATATAGATAGATAATAGGGCCCCCAGTGAAAATAGGTAGGTAATAGGACCCCCAGTATACAGCTTGGCAGGTAATATGGCCCCCAGTATATAGCTAGGTAGGTAAAATGGCCCACAGTATGCAGGTAGGCAGGTAATATGGCCCCCAGTATATAGCTTGGCAGGTAATGGGGCCCCCAGTATATAGCTAGGCAGGTGATATGGGCCCCAGTATATAGTTAGGCAGGTAATAGGGCCCCAATTATATAGTTAGGCAGGTAATATAGCCCCCATTATATTGCTAGGCAGGTAATATGGCTCCCAGTATACAGCTAGGCAGGTAATATGGCCCCCAGTATATAGCTAGGAAGGTAATATGGCTCCCAGTATACTGCTGGGCAGGCAATATGGAACCCAGTAAAGATAGCCAGGTAATATGGCCCCCAGTATACAGTAATGGCATAAATATAAAATAACAAATCCCAATACTCACCTTTCTCCTGCTCCCTGAAGATCCTGCTGGGCTCTGTCTTCTTCCCAGCAGCAGCAGCATGATGCCTGTCCTGCATACCCCGGAGGCTCCGCGGAGCAGAGAGTGCTTGCGCTCTGTTCCAAGGAAGCCTTAAACTGTATGTGAGTCCAGCAGACTCACATATAGTTGAAGAGATCGTCGGCGTTCCGGGCCCTCAGCAGCGGCCTGGTGCCTGGGGAGGTCCGGGGAACTGGCAGTTTTACCCGGGGCTTGTGCCTCAGATAAAACTGCCTAGTGACATCACTGGGAACAGTAGTCTGTTCACTTATGGTTACTAGTAATGGACTCCTCGTATTCTCCATAAACCAGATAGTCAATCAACAAATAGGGCATAAAGAGTGGGGAAAAAAGTATTTAGTCATCCACCAATTGTGAAAGTTCACCCACTTAAAAAGATGAGAGAGGCCTGTAATTGACATCATAGGTAGACCTCAACTATGAGAGACAAAATGAGAAAGAAACATCTCGAAAATCACATTGTCTGATTTGGAAATAATTTATTTGCAAATTATGGTGGAAAATAAGTATTTGGTCAACTACAAACAAGCCAGATTTCAGGCTCTCACAGACCTGTAACTTCTTCTTTAACAGGGTCCTCTGTCCTCCACTCATTACCTATTGTAATGGCACCTGTTTGAACTTGTTATCAGTATAAAAGACACCTGTCCACAACCTCAAACAGTCACACTCCAAACTCCACTATAGTGAAGACCAAAGAGCTGTCGACACCAGAAACAAAATTGTAGACCCTACACCAGGCTGGGAAGACTGAATCTGCATTAGGCAAGCAGCTTGGTGTGAAGAAATCAACTTTGGGAGCAATAATTAAAAAATGGAAGACATACAAGACCACTGATAATTTTCCTCAATCTGGGGCTACACGAAAGATCTCACCCCATGGGGTCAAAATGATCACAAGAATGGTGAGCAAAAATAACAGAACAACACGGGAGACTTAGTGAATGACCTGCAGAATGCTGGGACCAACGTAAAAAAGGCTACCATCAATAACACACTACGCTGCCAGGGACTCAGATCCAACAGCGCCAGACGTGACCCCCTGCTTAAGCCAGTACATGTCTGGGCCCGTCTGAAGTTTGCTAGAGAGCATTTGGATGATCCAGAAGAGTATGGGGAGGATGTCATATGGTCAGATGAAACCAAAGTAGAACTGTTTGCTAGAAACACAACTCTCCATGTTTGGAGGAGAGAGAACGCTGAGTTGCATCCAAAGAACACCCCACCTACTGTAAAGCATGGGGGAGGCAACATCATGTTTTGGGGCTGTTTCTCTGCAAAGGGACCAGGACGACTGATCCGTATACATGAAAGAATGAATGGAACCATGTATGGTGAGATTTTGAGCGCAAACCTCCTTCCATCAGAAAGGGCATTGAAGCTGAAACTTGGCTGGGTCTTTCAGCATGACAATGATCCCAAGCACACCACCAGGACAATGAAGGAGTGGCTTCGTAAGAAGTATTTCAAGGTCCTGGAGTGGCCTAGACAGTCTCCAAATCTCAACCCCATAGAAAACCTTTGGAGGGATGAGAAAGTCCTTGTTGCCCAGTGACAGCCCAAAACATCACTGCTCTAGAGGAGATCTGCATGGAGGAATGGGCCAACATACCAACAACAGTGTGTGCCAACCTTGTGAAGACTTATAGAAAATGTTTGGCCTCTGTCATTGTCAACAAAGGATATATAACAAAGTACTGTGATGAACTTTTGTTATTGACCAAATACTTATTTTCCACCATAATTTGCAAATAAATTCTTTCCAAATCAGACAATGTGATTTTCGGGATTTTTTTTCTCATTTTGTCTCTCATAGTTGAGGTCTACCTATGATGTCAACTACAGGCCTCTCTAATCTTTTTACATGGGAGAACTTGCACAATAGGCTGATTAAATACTTTTTTTTCTCCACTGTAATTCTAACCCTATATAACCCTATATTGCTTCCCCTGATGAACCTTCTTGGGTCCTTTTTTTGGCATGAGAGGGAGAAACACGTCGGGAATATTAGATACATTTTACTGTTTTCCTCCATATATGTTTAATTTTTAGAGGAGGGAATTGCCTGTCCTAACATCATTAGGGAGATTGTAGGATCTCCATAGGGCCACAGCTAGCTTTTTGACGGGGTCGCCCTTTTCAGTGCAATGACCTCTGTGAGAAGGCACAAGGTGCCGTTATTGATGGTCGATAGGTGTCACCGAGGTTTCTGATCTCGGTGAAGTAAAGCCTTTTAGCCATACGTCAGTATCGATATGGTACTGACATCTGTTTTGTTAGTATGACTGCTGGAATAGCAGTGGATCTGGGTCAGGCTTTGCTGGAGCAATTCAAAGAGCAGGGTGGGTGGATTGCTCCCAGGGATCCAGGCCTGGCTTTGAGGCCTACTTAAGGCAGGAAGTTTGGAGGATGGGTGTGGTGGTTCTCAGTCAGAGGTTGCTTGACTGGGACAAGACTTGGAAGTTTGAGCTGCAGCCTACCGTCCACTGGATACCACATTCCCCTGATCTGGGTGGGGAAAACATCTAATAACTGCTGGACTTACAGAGACTGTGAGTTATCTACACGGACTGTGTATTTGTATTTTTGTTGGGCTGAAGTTAAGCCCGTATGCTTTTTTTTTCATTGGCTGTATAATCTGTGGCTGAATAAAGGCCAAGAGAGTAAGGGCGACATGTATGATCGGGCTTTTTGCCCGTTTTTTGGCGTACACTGCGCCTCCCAGCCCGAATCCCGCTGTCGGACGCGGGGATTCAGTGTTAGGCGCAGTGTTCGCCACTTCAGTTTGCGCCCCCGCATGAAGGGGCCCGGGGGGGCGCAGTGTGGGGCGGGGTAGGCGTTCCGGGCGGGACGCGGCGCGCTCCTATGCTCCGAGGCATGTACGATGGCGAGTCGGCAAAGCGAGGCGCAGTGCAGCGCTCGGCAGCTCCGACAGGCAGACCAGGTTTTTTGGCAGAGTTTTTTGGCAGAGACGAAGTGAAGCAGGATCGGAACATGCGAGGAAGCGGATCGAAGATCGCAACAGAATCTCGGCGCTTCGCTCCGTGCAGCAGAGTATGATTCCGAAAAAATCGCCTTTAAAAAGGGCGGAAAACATGTCAGAAAAAGAGCTGAACGTAAAAAAAAAACATAATAAAAAAAAACACTTTCCAAAACTCAGAACGGCGCAATATCAAGAATTATGATATTGGAAATTGCGGGAAAACAGTAATTCAAATTCTGAAACCTTTTCTCATTGGTCGACATAAACCACCAATCAGAATAGGAGCGACAGTGAACCATTAAAACCATGGGGAAGTTTAAAAACCAATCAGAATCCACGGCGGGATAGTCAAAATACAGTAAAAATGCAGAAAAGAGCTGATTGGCGGGAGTTCCGGGGACTTGGCTAGCTCAGCCAATCAAAAAGGAGCGACAAAGACCCATTTCTAGTCTATGGAGAAGTTTAGACCAATCAGAAACCAGGGCGGGATAATTCAAAATACAGTAAAAAAGACAGAAAAGAGATGATTGTCTGAGCTAACGGGTGCTTGTCTATCACAGCCAATCAGAGCGCGAGCTATTTCTCCCATTATAGTCTATGGAGAGATGGGCGCACTGAAATCTCGGCACTCAGCGCCGTGGGGCATGAAGTATTAATAAAAAAAAATTTTTTATTAAGTGTAAAACATTATCAGATAAAGAGCCAAACCCTTCTTTACAAATAAAGCAGTTAAAAACCCGAACAACGCGTTTGCCCGCCAAGCCCGGGCGCTACATAGGGAATTGAAATAGAGAGAATTGCCGGAAATACAGAAAATTCAAATTGTTTAAGCTATTCTCATTGGTCGGCAGAAGCCAGCCAATCAAATAGGAGCGACAAAGACCATTATATCCTATGGAGAAGTTTGGACCAATCAGAATGGGAGCGACAGTGGCCCATTCTAACCTATAAAGGGACTATTAACCAATCAGAATAGGAGCGACAAAGTCCCATTATATCCTATGGAGAAGTTTGGACCATCAAAATCAAAGGCGAGACAGTTCAAAATACATAAAAAGACAGAAAAGAGCTGATTGGCTGAGCTCCGGGGGCTTGGCTATCCCAGCCAATCAGAGCGCGAGATACTTCCCCGTTATAGTCCTATGGAGAGATGGGCGCACTGAAATCTCGGCGCTCAGCGCCGTGCGGCATGAAGTATTAATAAAAAATCATTTTTATTAAGTGAAAAAACTTTATCAGAAATAAGAGCCGAACCCTTCTTTACAAATAAAGAGTTAAAAACCCGAACAACACGTTTGTCGCCGAGACCGGTGCTACATGGGAATTGAAAATAGAGAGAATCCCCGGAAATACAGTAATTCCAAATTGTTTAAGCTATTCTCATTGGTCGGCATAAACCAGCCAATCAGAAATAGGAGCGACAATGCCCCCATTATAACCTATGGAGGAGAATTGACCAATCAGAATAGGAGCGACAATGTCCCATTATATCCTATGGAAAAAATTGACCAATCATATTCAAAGGCGGGACAGTTCAAATTACAGTAAAATGCAGAAACAGCTGATTGGTTGAAGCGGCGGGGGCTTGTCCAGCTTAGGGCCCAATCAATCGCGAGCTACTTTCTCATAGAGGTTCTATGGGGAAAAGAAATTCTGAGCGGCTCTGTGATTGGCTAAGTTAAAAGAGGGGCCGTTATTTGGACCAATGGGAGAGCGAGCGACGCTCCTATGGTTTTCTAATGCAATCTGAAATAAAACTGTACATGGCCGAAATCAAATTATAACACTACATTAGTTTACCGAGTTATATAAAATGAATAATAATATGGGGGCAACGGAAAAAAAATATTAATATCAATAAAATCATGTTTATTTCTTTTTTTTCGTTGCACCCAAATTATGATCCTTTGGCTAACGAAAATAAAGAAATAACATGATTTTATTGAATTAAATTTTTTTTTCGTTACCCCCATATTATTATTCATTTTATATACACATCGGGACAAATTCTGTAGTCTTATAAATTTTATTTCGGCTGTGTACAGTTTGATTTCAGATTGCATTAGAAAACCCATAGGAGTGTCGCTCGCTCTCCCATTGGTCCAAATAACGGCGCCTCTTTTAACTTAGCCAATCACAGAGCGCGCTTAGAATTTCTTTTCCCCATAGAACTCTATGAGAAAGTAGCTCGCTCTGATTGGCTAAGCTGGACGAGCCCCCGCCGCTTCAACCAATCAGCTAGTTTCTGCATTTTTACTGTATTTTGAACTGTCCCGCCTTTGATATGATTGGTCAATTTTTCTCCATAGGATATAATGGGACATTGTCGCTCCTATTCTGATTGGCTGGTTTATGCCGACCAATGAGAATAGCTTAAACAATTTGAATTACTGTATTCCCCGGGGAATCTCTCTCATTGCAATTCCCCTATGTAGCGCCGGTCTCTGCGACACACGCGTAGTTCGGGTTTTTAACAGCTTTATTTGTAAAGAAGGTTTCTGCTCATTATCTTATAATGTTTTTACACTAATAAAAAATTTATTTTTTTTAATATATACTTCATGCCTCACGGCGCGAGGGGCCGAGATTTCAGAGCGCCCATCTCTCCATAGACTATAAGGGAGAAGTAGCTTGCGCTCTGATTGGCTGGGGTAGCCAAGCCACCGCTAGCTCAGCCAATCAGCTCTTTTCTGTCCCCTTTTTTCTGTATTTTTGAATTATCCCCCTGGATTCTGATTGGTCTAAACTTCTCCATAGACTAGAATGGGTCTTTGTGCTCCTATTCTGATTGGTCAATAATTCTCCATAGGCTAGAATTGGTCTCTGTCCTCCTATTCTGATTGGCTGAGCTAGCCAAGTCCCCGTGCTTAACCCAATCAACTCTTTCAGCATTTTTAAATGTATTTTGAACTATCCCGCCGTGGATTCTGATTGGTCTAAACTTCCCCTAGGTTTTAATGGTTCACTGTCGCTCCTATTCTGATTGGCTGGCTTTTGCCGACCAATCAAATAGCTTTCTGAATTTGAATTACTGTATTTTTCCCGGCAATTTCCAATATCCTAATTCTTGAATTAGGATATTGGAAAGTGATTTTGTTTTATGTATTTTTTATTTTTTAGGTTTCAGCTCTTTTCCTGAGAATGTTGAACGCCTTTATAAAGGCGATTTTTGATTCATACTCCGCACCGACATCTGGAATGATTTCTCGCTGTTCCAGCCTGTCTCGCATCGGAACTGTTTTTCGGCGCAGTCCCGCACGGCGCCTAAGTCCCGCACTGCGCCCATGTCCCCGCACTGTGCCCCACACACACTGGCGAGGCGCAGGGAACTTTTCCCCGCATGTATGAGTGCGCTACCTCCGGCGGCGAATCATAGGCGCAGCCCCACACTGCGCCTCGGACCCACACTGCGCCCCACACACTGGCCAGGCTCGGCGGACTTTTCCCCGCATGTATGACCGCACTACCTCCGCCGCCGAATCATAGGCGCAGCCCCGCACTGCGCCTCGGACCCGCACTGCGCCTAAAACACAGACGAGGCGCAGCGGACTTTACATGCTATGTATGAGTGCGCCCCGGCCCCGACATAAATCAGGCGCAGATTCCGCCGGAAAACTGGCGGAAAGGTGCGCCCCGACCCGGCGGGATTCATACATGTGGCCCTAAAAACGTACACTATGAACGGTATGTTTTGCTACCGCTGAGCTACATCCCCACAAGTGGTTGGAGGACACGGGCAGAGATCCGCCGTGTATGTCCTGTGTCCTGGGTCAAAGCAGCACAGAGCCAAGCTACAACTGCTAATATGGAGGAGCTGATTAAGCACCTGGTTCAGGCGAATCTGCAGCAGCAGCAAGCCACAGCGCAGCAGCAGAAAGCTCATGGGGAAGCCATACAGGCCCAGAGACAAGCCACGGAACAGCAGCAGAGGGCTATTACTGAAGCCCTGCAGGTGCAGCAATCTACGAACCAGCTGTTAATGTAACAGATGGCCATGTTAACGGATGCCGTGCGGGCCCGGGAAGCTCCAGCTCCGCCGTTATGTGATGAGGGACATCGGGCCAGCAGGACCGTCAGGGAAGCCCTCCAGAAGATGACTCCGGAAGATGACATCGAGGCATTCCTCACAGTGTTTGAACGAGTCGCCGACCGGGAGGCACTACCACCGGAGCAATGGGCTGAGGTACTGGCCCCTTATCTGACTGGGGAGCCCCAAAAGGCCTACTACGACCTCGCCTTACAGGACGCTAAGGAATATTCCAAACTAAAAGCAGAGATCCTGGCGCGTCTTGGTGTTATGTTAGCGGTCCGGGCTCAGAGGGTACACCAGTGGGCATACAGTAAGGCCAAACCTCCGAGGTTGCAGCTATTTGACTTGTTGCATCTGGTCCAAAAATGGCTGCAGCCCGAGACATGCTCCCCAGCGCAAATGGTGGAGCGGGTGGTTATGGACCGCTTTATGCACTCTCTTCCGCATTCTGTGCAGCGCTGGGTTGCACAGGGTGATCCTAAGACGGTGGATGACCTAGTGGGACTGGTAGAGACGTTCCACGCCATGGAGAGGTCTCTTGGGGGTCCAGGGAACCTGAAATCCCCGTACTGGGAGGGCCGGAGAGACTGGGACGTACAGAAGCCAGGAGCCAAGACACCCCGGGAGGGTCGTGCCAAAGTCAAAGGAGGCCCAGACCCGGTGCCAAAAGGAATGCCCAGGGATATTGTGTGCTGGAGATGTCGGGGTTCAGAACATATAGCGGCTCAGTTTCCCCTCACGACGGAGCCCATGGACTGCTCCGCGACCCGCCGCAGTTCCCTATTTGCACATCCGGCGTGCAGCGCTGTGTCAACTAATGGGAAGGAACCCCAGATGTGTAAACCTACAGTGAATGGCACCATGGTCTCAGGACTACTGGACTCAGGGAGATTAGTCACTTTCATATCGGCCTCGCTCCCATATGTGTTGGTCCCTGGGAAAAAATTAGGGGTCACGTGTATCCACGCAGACACAAGGGTTTACCCAGTGGCCCGGGTTAAACTTGAGACAGGCTGGGGGACCTTGTCATACAATGTTGGAGTGTTGCAGGGTCTGTTGCACGATTTGATTGTGGGCCGTGACTGCCCTCTGTTCTGGGACCTGTGGCAAAAACCGTTTCTGCCAAGTCCCACACGGTACCTGGACCAGGCCGCTGGGGGGGAACATGAGACAATTCCAGAGTTCCCTTTTTCAGTCCTGGTGGGAGATAATGAATAAGAGGTCTCATCAGACAAGCCTGTCCCTGAGTTGGAGGTATCTAGCCCAACTTCAGGACTTGACCCTAAAAGGGGCCCGGGAAAATGTGACGGTTCTCAACGGGGTACCCCAGGTGTTGGGGGCCGAGAGTTTCCGCATTTTACCCTGAATCAAGACCTATTGCATCGAGTCACCAAAATCAGGGACGAGGTGGTAGAGCAGTTATTGGTTCCGGGTCCCTATAGGCGTATGGTCCTGGATATGGCCCACACCCATGTGTTAGGGGGGCATTTAGGTGCAGACAAAACGCTTGAGAGGATACTACAGCGTTTCTATTGGCCAGGGTGTTACCGGGAGATTAGGGATTTCTGCCAATCTTGTCCCACCTGCCAGGTCACATCCCCGTTAACACATTTCCGTAGCCCTCTGGTTCCGCTACCAATCATTGAGGTCCCTTTTGATAGGATAGCGATGGATCTGGTAGGGCCATTGGTGAAGTCAGCGAGAGGTCACCAGTACATCCTGGTCATTGTTGATTACGCCACCCGTTACCCGGAGGCCATCCCTCTCAGGAACCCCTCATCCCGTAATATTGCACGGGAGCTGTTCTATGTCTTCTCCCGCACAGGAATTCCCAAGGAGATCTTAACGGATCAGGGAACTCCATTCATGTCGAAGGTAATGAGGGAGCTGTGTAAGGTGTTGAAAGTTACGCAGCTGCGCACCTCAGTCTACCATCCTCCGACGGACGGTCTCATTGAGACCCTGAAGCCCATCCTGAGGAAAGTGGTAGAGAAGGATGGGCGGCATTGGGACTGTCTCTTACCATACCTGCTGTTCTCAATTAGAGAGGTACCCCAAGCCTCCACCGGGTTTTCACCCTTCGAGCTTTTGTATGGGAGACATCCTAGAGGACTCTTAGATGTGGCCAAGGAAACTTGGGAGAGTGAGGTCACCCCTCATAGGAGCGTAGTGGAGCATGTGGCCCAACTGCAGGAGAGGATGTCCAGGGTGATGCCAATTGTCAAGGAGCATCTTCTTCAAGCACAAGAAGCGCAGCCCAAGTCTATAATAGGTCCGCCAGGATAAGACACTTTAACCCGGGAGACAGGGTACTAATATTAGTACCCATCGTTGACAGCAAATTCCTTGCTAAGTGGCAGGGCCCCTACGAGAGTTGAAAAGGTGGGGGAGGTGAAGTATAAGGTCCACCAGCCAGGGAAGAGGAAACCCTTTCAGATTTACCACGTACATTTGATAAAACCCTGGAAGGAGAGAGAGCCTCCCGACCAAAACGGAGGCCGACATAGACGGCATAAAAATCTCAGAGACCCTATCCCCCTCCCAAAAGCAACAATGTAGGGAACTGCTGCAGAAGAATCGAGACCTGTTCACCGATACCCCTGGCCGTACCCATGTGATAGAGCATGAGATCCTCACAGACCCCAATGTGAGAGTAAACCTGAAGCCCTATAGAGTCCCTGAGGCCCGCCGGGAGGTCATTTACAAAGAGGTGCAGAAAATGCTAGAACTAGGGGTGATCGAGAGGTCCAAGAGTGGATGGTCCAGCCCCATAGTGCTAGTGCCCAAGTCAAACGGAGAATGGAGATTCTGCAACGATTATCGCAGACTCAATGAAGTATCCACTGTGGATGCCTACCCTATGCCCTGGGTTGATGAATTAATCAAGCAGTTAGGTCCGGCGAGGTATATTAGCACCCTTGACCTCCCCAAGGGATATTGGCAGATCCCCCTCTCAAAGGACGCTAAGGAGAAGACTGCTTTCTCTACTCCTGTTGGGCTATTTCACTATGTCCGAATGCCTTTTAGTTTGCAGGGGGCCCCCGCCACCTTTCAGACGGCTATGGATCAAGTGCTGCGCCCACATAGGAGATACATGGCCGCCTATCTAGATGACATTGCGATCTTCAGTCATGATTGGGAGAGCCATCTCGGGAAAGTCCAGGCTGTGCTAGATGCCTTAAGGAAGGCTGGGTTTACGATAAACCCAACTAAGTGTGCCCTGGGAATGGAGGAAACCAGATACCTTGGGTACATAGTCGGGAGAGGGGAAATAAAGCCTCAAGTGAATAAAGTAGAGGTGATCCAGAAGTGGCCCCGCCCCCTCACCAAGAAGCAGGTCAGGGCATTTCTTGGTATTGTGGGCTACTATAGACGGTTTGTCCCGAAGTTTGCAGAAATAGCCGTTCCCTTGACTGACTTAACCAAGGGCACGAAGTTAACAATGATAAAGTGGTCTCCTGAGGCGAAGAGGGCTTTCCAGGAGCTCAAACAGGCCGTATGTGGGCAACCAGTGTTAGTAGCCCCGGATTTCTCCCGTGAACTCGTGGTCCAGACAGATGCCTCCGAGGTGGGTTTGGGAGCCATTATGTCTCAGGTAGTGAATGGGGAAGAGCACCCCGTGATCTACCTAAGTAGGAAATTGTCCCCGGCAGAACGGAATTATGCCATCATTGAGAAGGAATGCCTGGCCATAAAGTGGGCATTGGACTCCCTCAGGTACTACCTGTTAGGCAGAAAATTCAGGCTAGTGTCCGACCATGCCCCACTCATGTGGATGCATGCCCGGGTTACCCGCTGGTTTCTTGCCCTGCAGGATTTTGCATTGGCAGTAGAACATAGGCCAGGCATGCAGCAGAGAAACGCAGATGCCCTCTCAAGAGTGCACAGTCTGGGGGCGGATGGTGCCCAAACCCCTGGCTTTGGGCAGAGGGGGGGGGGGGGCAAAGTGAGAAGGCACAAGGTGCCATTACCGATGGTCGATACGTGTCACTGAGGTTTCTGATCTCGGTGAAGTAAAGCCTGTTAGCCATACGTCAGTATCGATATGGTACTGACATTTGTTTTGTTAGTATGACTGCTCGAATATCAGTGGGTTTGGGTCAGGCTTTGCTGGAGCAATTCAAAGAGCAGGGTGGGTGGATTGCTCCCAGATATCCAGGCCTGGTTTTGAGGCCTTCTTTAGGCGGAAAGTTTGGAGGATGGGTATGGTGGTTCTCAGTCAGAGGTTGCTTGACGTGGAAGTTTGAGCTGCAGCATACCGTCCACTGGATACCACATTCCCCTGATCTGTGTGGGGAAAACACCTAATAACTGCTGGACTTACAGAGACTGTGAGTTATCTACAAGGACTGTGTGTTTGTATTTTTGTTAGGCTGAAGTTAAGCCCGTATGCTTTTTTTCGTTGGCTGTATAATCTGTGGCTGAATAAAGGCCAAGAGACTAAAAACGTACACTACGAACGGTGTGTTTCACTACCGCTGAGCTACATCCCTACACCTCATATTTCGTGAGGACATAGAATTTGGATAGATTGTGATGTAGGGTTAGAATTATGTGCCTTATTTTTTTATCCTTTGGCTCAGATCTGTGGGCCAACCATTTTTTTTCGCTGATTGAGAATCTGGTTTATGGAGAATAAGAGGAGTCTGGTACTAGTAACCATAAGTGATCAGACTACTCTTTCTCTATTTGGGGGTTTATTATCTCCTTTGATTATACATGTAACTAATCCAATCTATCCCAGTGTCTCCAGACCGATGTGTCCAAACTGTTTGTTCTACATATAATTTTTCATTTGGAGTTTTAAATTAGATCTATTAAAAGTTATATTTTAGCCATTGGAATTTTCTGCTACTGTGATACTTCTGTTTATATAGCCACGGTTTCACATCATATTTATATTGTGATTTTATTCACAAGAGAGGCAGAACTTTCCCCTTTTTGTGCAAGCAAACCACAAACTTGACTGTTAAAGGTACCGCAGCGATGCCCATCTCTTCAGCAAAGTATCCTCCTGTGCCTTACAAGCATGTGTATGATGATAAGCCATATATGCACTAATCTGGATAACTGCATTTAGGGTGGAACATCTTGTAGTGTTTTGCTGCTGACAGATTTGGGGTCAGTGACATTTCAATCATATTAAGCTCACTGAAGAAACAAATCTAATGTTTAGTAATGCTGTTTCTCATTATAATGTCCCCAAATGTAATGTCAAAGCCATATTCTCTGGAATTATCCGTCATGGCCATTTCACGGGCAGCTGTGGGCAAAAGCAGAAAGATTTTTTATTTACAATGTTAATTTCTACTTTAGACTGTGCATTAAACAAGAAGGGATAACATTAAAGAGGTGTTACTAGCTCATATTTATGGCATATCACTAAGGTATATTATGAATGTCTGATAGATGCGGGCCCCGAAAATCTTTGTGAAGAGAAGGTAAGGCTTGTGCGGTAAACTCCATTCTGTTTTTTGAGAGTTCTAAGCATACTCCAGCTATTACACTCCCACAGTAGGGTGTTACATATATTTTATGTAATCCTGAATAGTATGTAAATCAGTGTTAATGTATAATAATAGCAATGCATAGCAAACCATATTTATTGTTTTGCATACTACTGGGATGCTGGGTATCAACCCCAATGGGCACTGTCATTTGTTTTTGTCTGCTTTGGCAATACAGCATCTGTTCAGGGGTGCCATCAGGGCAATACTGGCAGTACTCCTTTCAGGGGCTCTAATTAAAAAGGGGGCCACTGACATGATGCAAGATAAGAAATAGTAATGGGTGAGGATCCAGATGCTTCTGCTATATGGGGCCTTAAAATTGGTGATGGCAGCCCTACATCTGTTAGATGAAGATAACTTCGAAGACATGACATCAGATAATTACTTTTTTTTATAGTCCTGTTATATTTTCTTTAGAATGTTTAGGTTCAGACATAATTATCTTTTACCTTGAACCAATGTTAATATGTGTAAACTACATATAGGCTTTGGAATGCAGAAACAAATATTTGCTTTAGTAAATAAGCTATAATTTACATATCCCTATAGATTACACTGTATAATCTTTAAATTGACAGCAATTAAAAATGGAGCTATTAAAATGATAATAATTTTTTGGCCTACGTACACCTGCCTGTTCATCTATACCATTTGGATTTGTGGATATGATTTACTCCTTGGTCTATTTATGTATGCACTTGCATTCTTGTACCTTTGGCATTGTATTTTGACCTATGTGTCTTTATGTTTACATACCTATTTATATAATTTTGATGATTCATCAGACTTTGATGTCCTTTTTTTGTTGTTTTTTTTTAGGTGTTTCTGCTATCTTTTATGTATATTTTATAATTGGTACAAAATTAATATCTAACTTTTATTTTTAAACTTGATTAAAAAATTTTTGGGGGGATATTCTCACTGGTAGCTATTCCATTCGCTTAGGATGATCTTTCCCTATGCTTGCTCAGCCCTCTTATTCAGTCAGTCAGGGAAGCGTCCCGAAAGGGTCGGCCCGACATTAAATGACTGTCCGTACTGTCCCTCTCTTATATCTTTAAATTTAATTATTTACCAAGATAAGTCTCCATACACACATAAAGCGTCACTACAGGACCCTATTGTATATATTGTATATTTCTCCATATGGTATAGACAACCTTATCAGAAAGAGTGGCAATTATATATGGAGACTTATCTTGGTAAATAATTAAATTTAAAGATATAAGAGAGGGACAGTAGGGACAGTCATTTAATGTCGGGCCGACCCTTTCGGGACGCTTCCCTGACTGACTGAATAAGAGGGCTGAGCAAGCATAGGGAAAGATCATCCTAAGCGAATGGAATAGCTACCAGTGAGAATATCCCCCCAAAAATTTTTTAATCAAGTTTAAAAATAAAAGTTAGATTTTAGAATAGGAGATTTGTAAAGGTGTGCAGTGAATTAGAAATCACAGATCCTGGATAACATATTTATTGTTTTCTATGTATGAATTATTTACAAACTTAATAAACTTATTTTCATTATATATATCTTCGTGGTTGCCTACTTCACCTGATACGTAGGTATTTTTGCTAAAATGTAGCTCAGCCTTTACAGATGCTTTATATGACTATACCCAAGTGTTTTAAGTGTATCCAATGTTTATATGTGTAAACTACATACAAGGTTTGGAATGCAGAAAAAATATTTGCTTTAGTAAATGAGCTATAACTTACCTCTCCCTATAGATTAAACTGTATAATCTTTAAATTGCCAGCAATTAAAAATACAGCTAATAAAATGATCATCATTACAAGTATCCATTATAGAAGTATGCCCTAAATTATAACTAGATTATAAACCTGACTGTTTAATATGACTAAGAACGATTCAGCTGATGTATGGTCTTTACCATAAAAACATAATGTTGCATCTTTACATTTTCTCATAATCTATAAATACTGAAAGATATGATTGTTTTCTGTGAAAGATCTTTATATTACTCTGCCTAATTCAGAACATGTAGATTTAAGATAAAGGAGAAATCATTACAATAAAAGTTGTCTAAGCATATAATTCTATGAAGCAATATTTTTCGATTCATAATCTGTACTGATCAGTGGAAGTTGTTAAGAGGAACAAGGCAAAACTGCTTTTAACATAATCAAAAATATAAATAGCACGTTCACGGGCAACAGAATAGGACGGTTTAGACCTTCATGTTTAAAGGCTGTGGGTTCATAGACACAAAAAAGATTGGCTACTGTCAAGTAAAAGGGATTAAATATACATTTAGTGATGACGGGATTATCAAGCAGAGCCAAGCTGGAAAACAGAGATAGCTTTCAAATTGATAACAAAAATACCCTTAACTTCCAAGATTAAATCCCATGTGAAGAGATTTCAGAACCCCGCAAGAGACTCAACCACGTAAAACTCTATAGCAGCCTATATATTTTCAGCCTATAACACACAACACACCAAACTGGGCAACTCGCCATCGAAAGATTAATCACAGCCAGATACAAAGCTGTTTATTGCAAAGTATTACATTATCTTCCCAGAATGCACCTCAGGAGACAAAAAAGAGATTACAGCATGTTGTTACAGATTTTCTTCTCAAGCAGATATTAAGTGGTTTGAGTATTAGCATACCACAGAAGGTCAACAGCTTGATGGGACCCGGGAGCAAGAGTTTTGATGGATATTGATATCAATGATCTGCCCTAAGAGCTAATAGAACTTTAGATATCGAAACCAGTGATACCTGAGAAGCTATAAAGAAAACATAGTTAAGGCTAACTAAAGTACTGTAATACACATAAAAAGAAGAAATAAGTTCACTACATCTCCGATGGTTTTTATTAGTTCAGGTCATAGCAGGTCAAAATCAACTTGGCTTGTTAAGACATCTTGCAGAAATGTCAACGCTCTTCCAAGTAGTATAAGTTTTAAGCATACCTGAACCTTCGGGTAACTTTTCAGAATGACATTTTTAGTTGTTTTCCTTCTATAGTCTCCAGCTCTAATTTTTAGTTATGCCTGAGCTAGTGAGTGGAGACCATCTGTTATTATGTCTTCCATTATGTCTTCCATATAATGCAGAGGACCCTATAGAGCATTTCTAAGCATAGTAGGAAAGAAATAAAGCACTGGGTAAAATACAACATTTACTAGATCTGTCTCAGTGTGTCTCTTCTTGCCTCTGACTTTCATTTTTAGCCAATCTCTCCTCCTCTCCATTCCCTCTCCATAGACTTCTATTGAAAGTTATAACCAGATGCCTTAGTTGTTTGGCAAGATACAGTGGGGAAAAAAAGTATTTAGTCAGCCACCAATTGTGCAAGTTCTCCCACTTAAAAAGATGAGAGAGGCCTGTAATTGACAACATAGGTAGACCTCAACTATGAGAGACAAAATGAGAAAACAAATCCCGAAAATCACATTGTCTGATTTGGAAAGAATATATTTGCAAATTAAGGTGGAAAATAAGTATTTGGTCAATAACAAAAGTTCATCTCAATACGTTTTTTAAATATCCTTTGTTGGCAATGACAGAGGTCAAACACTGTAAGTCTTCACAAGTTTGGCACACACTGCTGCTGGTATGTTGGCCCATTCCTCCATGTAGATCTCCTCTAGAGCAGTGATGTTTTGGGGCTGTCGCTGGGCAACAAGGGCTTTCAACTCTCTCCAAAGGTTTTCTATGGATTTGAGATCTGGAGACTGGCTGGGCAACTCCAGGATCTTGACGCCACTACTTTGTTGCCTTGGTGGAGTGCTTGGGATCATTGTCATGCTGAAAGACCCAGTCACGTTTCATCTTCAATGCCCTTGCTGATTGAAGGAGGTTTGCACTCAAAATCTCATGATTCATGGCCCCATTCATTCTTTCATGTTCATGGATCAGTCATCCTGGTCCCTTTGCAGAGAAACAATCCCAAAGCATTATGTTGACACCCCCATGCTTCACAGTAGATATGGTGTTCTTTGGATGCAACTCAGCATTCTCTCTCCTCCAAACATGACGAGTTGTGTTTCTACCAAACAGTTCTGCTTTGGTTTCATCTGACCATATGACATTCTCCCAATACTCTTCTGGATCATCCAAATGCTCTCTAGCGAAATTCAGACATCCCCGGACATGTACTACTGGCTTAAGCAGTGGGACACGTCTGGCACTGCAGGATCTGGAGTCCCTGGCGGCGTAGTGTGTTACTGATGGTAGCCTTTGTTACGTTGGTCCCAGCTCTCTGCAGGTCATTCACTATGTTCCCCCGTGTGGTTCTGGGATTTTTGCTCACCGTTCTTATGATCATTTTGACCCCATGGGGTGAGATCTTGCGTGGAGCCCCTGAACGAGGGAGATTATTAGTGGTCTTGTATGTCTTCCATTTTTTAATTATTGCTCCCACAGTTGATTTCTTCACACCAAGCTGCATGCCAATTGCAGATTCAATCTCCCCAGCCTGGTGTAGGGCTACAATTTTGTTTCTAGTGTCCTTCGACAGCTCTTTGGTTGTCACCATAGTCGAGTTTGGAGTATGACTGTTTAAGGTTGTGGACAGGTGTCTTTTATACTGATAACAAGTTCAAACAGGTACCATTACTACATGTAATGAATGGAGGACAGATGAGCCTCTTAAAGAAGAAGTTACCAGTCTTTGAGAGTCAGAAATCTTGCTTGTTTGTAGGTGACCAAATACAGTGGGTATGAAAATATTCTGACCCCTTTACATTTTTCACTCTTTGTTTCATTGCAGCAATTTGATAAGATCAAAAAAGTTCATTTTTTTGTTCATTAATGTACACTCTGCACCCCACCTTGAAAGAAAAGAAAAGAATAGAAATGTAGATATTTTTGAAAATTTGAAAAACTTCTTAAGTATATGGTCTTAAGTATTCCCTTTGATCAGTACAAAGTAGAAGCACCATTTTGAGCTAGTACAGCCATGAGTCTTCTTGGGAATGATGCAACAGGTTTTTCACACCTGGATTTGGAGATCCTCTGCCATTCTTACTTGCAAATCCTCTCCAGTTGCCTCAGGTTGGATGGTGAACGTTGGTGGACAGTCATTTTCAAGTCTAACTAGAGATGCTCAATTGGGTTTAGGTCAGGGCTCTGGCTGGGCCAGTCAAGAATGGTCAAGGAGTTGTTCTGAAGCCACTGCTTTGTTATTGTAGCTGTGTGCTTAGGGTCATTGTTTCGTTGGAAGATGAACCTTCGGCAGAGTCTTAGATCCAGAGCACTCTGGAAGAGGCTTTCATTCAAGATATCTCTGTACTTGGCCACAATCATCTTTCCTTTAATTGCAACCAGTCGTCCTGTCTGTGCAGCTGAAAAACACCCCCATAACATGACACTGCCACCACCATGTTTCACTGTTGAGACTGTATTGGGCAGCTGATGAGCAGTGCCTGGTTTTCTCCACACATACCACTTAGAATTAACACCAAAAAGTTCAATCTTTGTCTCATCAGACCAGAGAATCTTATTTTTCATAGTCTGGGAGTCCTTCATGGATTTTTATGCAAACTGTATGCAGCCTTTCATATGTCTTGCACTGAGATGAGGCTTCCGTCAGCACACTCTGCCATAAAGCCCCGACTGGTGGAGGGCTGCAGTGACAGTTGACTTTGTGGAACTTTCTCCCATTTCCCTACTCCATCTCTGGAGCTCAGCCTCAGTGATCTTAGGGTTCTTCTTTACCTCTCTCACAAAGGCTCTTGTCCCACGATTGCTTAGTTTGGCTGGACGGCCAGGTCGAGGAAGAGTTGTGATCGTCTCAAACTTCTTACATTTAAGGATTATGGAGGCCACTGTGCTCTTAGGGAATCTTGAGTGCTGCAGAAATTCTTTTATAACCTTGGCCAGTTCTGTGCTTTGCCAAAATTCTGTCTCTGAGCTCCTTGGGCGGTTCCTTAGACCTCACGATTCTCATGTACTCTGACATGCACTGTGAGCTGTGAGGTCTTATATAGACAGGTGTGTGCCTTTCCTAATCAAGTCCAATCAGTTTAATTAAACACAGCTGGACTCCAATGAAGAAGTAGAACCATCTCAAGGACGATCAGAAGGAAATGGACATCATGTGAGTTAAATTTGAGTGTCACAGCAAAGGGTCTCAATACTTATGACCATGTGATATTTCAGTTTTTCTTTTTAATAAATTTGCAAAAATATCTACATTTCTGTTTTTTTCCTTTAAAGATGAAGTGCAGAGTGTACATTAATGAGCAAAAAAATGAACTTTTTTCATCTTACCAAATGGCTGCAATGAAACAAAGAGTGAAAAATTTAAAGGGATCTGAATACTTTCCGTACCTACTGTACTTATTTTCTACCATAATATACAAATAATTTCTTTCAAAATCAGACAATGTGATTTTCGGGATTTGTTTTCTCCTTTTGTCTCTCATAGTGGAGGTCTACCTATGATGTCAGTTACGGGCCTCTCTCATCTTTTTAAGTGGGAGAACTTGCACAATTGGTGGCTGACTAAATACTTCTTTTCCCCCACTGTCAACAGTGATCCCAATGCAATGCAATGTTAATTGGTTCTGGAATGACCATTGTATGTTAAAAGCATCAATGCTGATAACATAACTGCATGGAAAACTGGTAATTGGTTCCAAATCCCAAAAATGTTAACCCAGGATGATTCAAAATGAAGATTAAAAAAGACTAAATGCAAATGGAAACTGTGAATCATTTCTTTATTATGAGGACAGGAGCTTCTGTGGGTCATGCACTTTATACATGACTCCAGGAAAAAATTTTTATCTGACCTCCCCTGGTGCGCAAAGATGTTGCTTATTTAGGCACACATAAAAGAGCAGTACAGAACATGTACCATACTGTACTGTAGAGAGGCACTACTAGATCACCAACCAGTACATACACACACTAGTACCTGTAAAATGTTCATGATAACTGGTTGGATCTTCCAGTCAGTAACTTGTGCTGCAGATCGGCTGTGTCTGTGAAATTGTTTTTTTTGTTTTTTTCAGCAAGAGATGTTTATTCTGTTTCAGTAATCATTCAGAACTGTATATAACATCAATAAACAAAGGAAAGGGGAAAAGAAAGTTAACATAACAGATACCATGTTATACAACAATGATAAGATCATTAATAAGATTCCAGATATAACAACAACAGTATATACTACTCACTTTCAGTTAAAGTGGGGCAGAGATATTATTGAGATAGGGTCATGTCACAATCGACTGTTATTCTTATTCCATACCATTCAATAGCCTCAATTTACGCATCTTACCGAAAATAAGTGGACGTTGTCCAAAGAAGTAATTTGCTCCTTATATTAGCTGACGTGTGGCGGTAATACCAAACTGGTCTCACAGTGATGTTGCCTATTGATTCTATTAATAATTTCTTTAATATCTGGTAATTGAGGGGTTTTTCAGCACAAGGCAATAACGGTTCTAGTGGCAGTTAAGGCGTGGGAAAGCACTGTGTGAAAAGGGTGAGGTATCTCATCAAACATGAGATCTAAGATAGCTAAATCTGGTGTTAGAGAAAGATTCCAATGAAAAAGACTAAATAAAAGTGCCTCTAATTCCTTCCATAAAGGTTAAACTAATAGGCAATTCCACCACATATGACGTAAGGAACCTTTAAGACCACAAAGCCTCCAGCAGAAATGTGAATATCCAGGAGCAAAATGTACCACCTGGGCTGGTGTTAGGTACCATTGAAGATGAATCTTCCTAGAAAGTTCCATGTGATTAGCACACCTAGATTATTTGGAAGTCACATTGGCTGCGTGAAGCCACTCCTCTGTCGTATAATCAGATTTAGTTTTAAGATCTATGTCAGTTAAAGTTTGATAACAGCTGTTAAGCCTTTAGTACAGCCTTACTACAGCTGTAAGTAAATTAAAAAATTGGTGATGCGGTATGAGGAACTGCTGTACTAAATCCACAAAAGATCTCAAACGTCCTAAGTGGAAGAAGTCTCCTATCAAACATACTCCCAGATACATATTTCAAATTACAGAGATTGGGCAGCTGAGCTTATCTACATACACTCTGTGTTGAGGTGCAATAAATTTATGCCAGACTAGAGCAGCTTGGAAGAGAGTTAGTAATTTAAAAGTTCACTTCGCTTCCTGGTCCTCTCCGGTGACATTCTCCACCGCAATTGACTGGCAGGTTGTTCCCGCATCCGCTGATAAAAATTTGAATGCAGTGCATGGATTAGTTGAGCCGCGGTAGTGAAGGTCTCACAGAGCTCCTATATCAGACGACCGGTGCCATTAACAGCCAGGCCACACACCCCAGTGTCTGTGATATTGTATAGTGAGTGTCGTTTCAAGATATAAAGACCATTGTATGTTGAAATTGTTGTAACTTGAGAGACCACTGTATTACAATTTTTTTATATTACCTTGTACTACTATCTTGTAAAGTTTGTTGAAAACTGAAAAGTCCAACCATGTCCTATTGTTACAGGAAACTAGTGTTTTCTTGTCACTCTATTACTATACAACAGGATATAACTTGCTCCTGGACTGCTTCTGATGATATCATTAATATTTACTATTTAAAGGGAAACTGTCACATAGTTTATGCCCCCCTTGCTGAGGGCAGCACAAGCTAGTGACAGACATGCGGTTTCCAGCACTGTGTCCTTATTCTGTAAGATGCTGTAATTTTCGAGCATTTAATGCTCAAATCTGCAGAAAAGAGTCATGCCCTGCCCATCTGCGGCTAGCCCCGCCCACCTCAACTGATAAACCTATTACTTTGAATAGGTAGAAACATGTGAATAACTGTCAGTGGACGGGGATAGCCTTTGGTGGGCGGGGCTAACACCTGCTCATGAATAAGATTTGAGGGGTAAATGCTCAAAAACTGCTGCATCTTACAGAATAAGGGACCCAGCGCTGGAAAAAGTATGTTTGTCACTAGCTTGTGCTGTCCTCAGCAAGGGGGCATAACCTATGTGACAGGTTCTCTTTAAAGAGTGTTCCCATCTTGCACTTTAATTGCATATCGAAAGAATATGCCATCAATTTGTCCTACTTTTGGGACTGGGATCTTTGGAATGGGATCTTAGGAATTGGCCCCTGAAATTCTCTGTTCAGAATGGAGAGTAGTTTGTGCTGATGCACTACCCGACATTCGGTTCTATGGGACTTCTGTGTTCAGCCAAATACACTGCTCGGCTCTTACTCATATCTCCTAAGAACAGAATGAAGAGTTGTAAACAAGTACAACTGACTTTTCAGGGTCTGCTTCTCAGATAGGTTTGGGTCCCACCTCTCACACTGATGGCATATCCTATTTATATTGTTTGTTTGAGACTTTAGTCTTGAAAACCAGCACTGCAAAATCCTCTTAAAAGTCCAAACTTTATTGCACAAAACAATCCATATATAAAAATAAGCAAATCACGTGATCCAAAAAAGCATTCTAAGATCTAAATGAGATGAAGTACAACCCCGCTTATGCGTTTCTGACCCTTAGGTCTTTAATCAATATGCTTTTAAAGTGCGAGATAAAAACACCTCTTTAGATCCTTTCAGGTCTTTTACTCTTAGCTTGAGTGTTTACTGATATACAATATACACAGACACTGCCGCTAGCCTGTTATATAATGTTGTGCCAGACTTGCCAACCCAAGAACTGTAATCTGGGAATTCTAAACCACAATAGGGAATGCCCATTCTTCCTGCTTTCTAGGAGAGTTGGCAAGTATATGTTACACACCTAACCAGGATCTAATATCTCTCTCTTCATTCTGAATCAGCCGACCCTATTGCTGCAATAATATAGTTTCTGTTTTCTCTTCTTGTTGATGAACTCTATTGCTATGCAGCACAATGAAAACCCTGAAGTAATAAGTAAAATGAGACATGACTTTGAATGGGAGACCCTAAATGCCTTTAGCAGTTGTTGTGTGGACTTGATTGAATGGAATTAGATTAGATTCCCCTTTTAGAATTGAGGTGTTTGTATGAAAGATGTTTTATTATCTGGATTGTGGGGTTTACGAAGAGATGTAAGATTATATCTAGAGATGGGTGAATTGATTCTAACGAAGTGGAATTCGTTTAGAATTTCAGGAAACTTCGGTTCGGAACGAATCGTTTTA
>JAODAL010048322.1:0-29120 GCA_025379985.1 Phyllomedusa bahiana | reverse complement strand
ATAATTTTTATTGTTACCCCCATATATTACCCATAATGATTCCACATGTTCATTACCGTACCTATATTTTCCCCCCAAAGGTTGGCTTCAGACGGTTTTTTACTAGAGACAACACCCCCCCTTTTCCCTTTTTAAACAATCCTTTTAAATAACTGAAACCTGCAAGTTAACGCCCATCGAAATTTGTCCACCATGTCTCTTTTACCCCACTATGCCCTATTTTTCATCACTTTTAAATATTTTTATTCTTAAATTTTGGGGTTGCAGACCCCTTGATTGGTCAGCATGAAATTTTAATAATTTTTCATTATTTTTCCTTTCCCCTGATTTTTTTAACTATTGCTACACCCCCCCCTCCAGTGCACTCCCTATTTTTACTAATTCCCACTCTCTACTCACTATCTTGATGCTATCTTTTATTACCCTCCCTTTTACCCGGGGCCCGGGTTTTTTTTCCGGAGGGGCCCAATGATTGGGGGAAACCCACTCCTACGTATCAGGTAGCGGGGTTCGGGTTTCCAAAAAGATAGTATACCCCAATCAAAACACGGGTAATCCCCTTTGGGAATGCTATGTTAACCCTATTAAAAGAAGACACCCAAAATCATGACCAACACACAATGTAAAATGTTATGCTTTATTGACAATTTAAAAAAATACATACATATAAAAAATCCTTGAACACCCAAAATTTAACCTAAACACCCAGCCAAAAGACAATAGCACGTATAATTGATAAAAAAATATTTTTGTCAATATAAATAAATATGTGTCACAAACTATTAAAACCAACACATCAAAATAAATAAGAAAAGGGTACAGTTTAAATTTATATAAATGAATAATTAAGAATTTAAACCCCAATGAGGGTACGGGTTGACAGGAAGTGTGCAACCCAACCTTTTTTGCTCTGCGCTCGTCAAGGCTAGGGGTTTTGGGCCCAAATTTGGGTGTTTAAGGTTTTTTTATATTATTTATTTTTAAAATTATCAATAAAAAGTAACATTTTATGCTGTGTGTTGAGTCATATAGTTGAGTGTCCATAAACTACCGGCGGGCCTTGGCCCGGGTGAACCCCGGGGTGTGAAGACAAACCAAGGGGAATCTTCAACGTGTTTTTTAAAAGGGGGACATTGGGGGGACGGGAACAAAAAAAGCCCGGGAAAAAAACCTCCCCCAGCCCCCATAAATACCCGCTTAAAAAACCCCCCCTTTGTACCCCTCGCACCTACAATCAGGGACGGGTATCACCCCCTTGACAACAGGGGGCAATCTAGTGCTACTATACAACCCCAATATAACCTACAACACCGCCCAATGAACCATAATGGTCAGACACCCCTCAAAACCCACAACACCCCCTATAAAACTACATAGAGGTCCCACCAGCCAGGTATAACCCACAACACCGCCATAAGAGATCACATAGGGTCAACACCAGCCGGGGTAACCCACAACACCCCCAGATAGAGACCACATAAGGTAAACCACTCAGGGATACCTACAACATCACCTAAAGAGATCACATAAGGGGCGCACCAGCCCGGGGAAAAACCTACAACACGTCCCCCTTTCAAAGAAAAATTTTAAAGGGGGCACACTCCACTTGTTCACTGCTACCCTTAAATCAAAAGGATTGCGATCATCCTGCCAATCTCTGGGGATATGGTGCTCACTCCAAAAAAAAAAAGTAATCCATTTTATAAAATCGCAAATTAGAAAAACGGGGCCATCACCGGGGTTTTCCTTTTTAACACTTTATTGGCGTAAAAATTTCAACGTATAGCAGGGGGACAGATACTTCCCCGACGATCGTTTCCTGTTCACTCCCACGCTTTTTCAAGGGGTTGAGTTTTAAACCCATTTGGGGTCGCCTCTATTCTCTTATATGGGGTTTTTAGGTTATACCTGACTTGTGTCTGACTCTAGGGTGGTCTCTATTTTCGGTTTTTGTAGTTATCCCTTTAGTGTGTCTGACCTACTAGGGTCTCTATTGGCGGTGTTGTAGGTTATACCTGAGCTGTGTCGACCCTAGGGTCTCTATATGGCGGTTTTAGGTTAACCTGAGCTGGTCTGCCCTCGATGTGGTCTTTATATGGCAGTGTTGTAGGTTATACCTGAGCGGGTTTCTGACCTCTATGTGGTCTCTATATGGGGTGGTTGTAGGTTTACCTGAGCTGGTGGTCTGACTCTATGTGGTCTCTATAT
Source organism: Phyllomedusa bahiana (assembly GCA_025379985.1). Taxonomy (NCBI): domain Eukaryota; kingdom Metazoa; phylum Chordata; class Amphibia; order Anura; family Hylidae; genus Phyllomedusa; species Phyllomedusa bahiana. The sequence continues at coordinate 26,912 of JAODAL010048322.1, read as the reverse complement.
GGGTGTTGTAGGTTATACCTGAGCTGGTGTCTGACCTCGATGTCGTCTCTATATGGCCGTGTTGTAGGTTATACATGAGCTGGTGTCTGACCTCACTGTGATCTCTATATGGACGTGTTGTAGGTTATACATAAGCTGGTGTCTGACCACTATGTGGTCTCTATATGGTGGTGTCTTAGGTGATACCTGAGCTGGTGTCTGACCACTATGTGATCTCTATATGGCGGTATATATAAACCTTCCCCATTTTAGGTCAATTAGGAACCAAAATTATTTATATAAATATATTATATATATATATATATATATATATACATATATATATATATACACATATATATATATATATATTAATATATATATATAATATTTGTGGCAAATGAAAAAATTTTGGTTCCTAATTGACCTAAAATGGTCCGGTTTATTCCGATTTCATGTCAGATGCTGAGAAATACATGCAGAATGTACAGGTAATATACTATATATATATACCTGCCCATCTGCATGTATTTCTCAGCATCTGACATGAAATATATATGTTATAGTATATAATATATATATATATATATATAAAATATATATATAAAATATAAAATATATTTAATATTTTTTAATATAATATATTTTATATATATTTTATTTTTTATTTATATATTATATATTTATATAAATATATATATTTATTTATAAATATATATATATATATTTAATTCCCAAGTCCCGGAAAAAAACCCAAAAACCCCCATGGTCTGTTTGGGGGAAAAAATTTTTAAAATTTTTTTAAATTAGGGTGGAAAATAATTTAATTTTGGTCCCCTAAAAAACAAGCGAGATTTCTGGCCCCTCACAAAACCTTAATTTCTTTTTAAGGGGGCTCCTCTGTCCTCCACCTTTAAACCTTTTAGTAAGGCCCCTGCTTAAAATTGGGAAACGTAAAAAAGACCCCTGCCCCCAAAACCTCGGGCAGCCCACCTCCAAACTCCATATGGTGAAGCCCCAAAGAGCGCCAAATTAACCCCAAGAAAAAAAAAATTGGGGCCCCCTGCACCGGGCTGGGAAAAAAGAATCTAAAAATAGGCAAAACAGCTTGGTTTTGAAAAAAACAACTTGGGCCCCAAAAATTAGAAAATGAAGATATAAAGCCCACTGATAATCCCCCCTTTCCATCGGGGGCCCCCAACGCAAGTTTCTACCTGGTTGGGGTCAAATGATCACAAGAACGGTAAACGAAAACCCATAACCACTTGGGGGGACCTAGTGAAATGACCTGCGCAGATTTGGGGGCCCAACGTAAAAAAAGGGTTAACCACCCAAAAAGGGGCCGGGCTTTACGCATTAATGGGCCCCTGGGCAGAGCTGTGAAACGGGGCCCCCCTTTCCCCACCAAAAAAAAACTAAAAAAAAACAACTATCACAAAAAACAAATTTTTATCCCTTTTTTGGTAAAAAAAACCCTTTTGACCTACAACCCCCCATCACCAGCTTAGGTCCCCATTACATGAAAAAAAACTACGCATGATCGAATTTAACCAAAGAAACCCCCTAAACCATCAGGGACTCACCGGGAGAGGGTCCTCTCTGTTAAAGTCGTTCCTTGATCGTTCTTTTTTGCCCCCTTTCCCTTTCCAGACCACCTTAAACACCTTTCCCCGGGCCGCAATTTCGTCCCGCAGAATGTAACCCAAAACTTTTGAACCCTTTTTCCCTAAAAATGTGTTTTTGGCACCCCCTTTAAAATAAATAGGTAGAAATTTTCCCCAAACAATTGGTGGGGGTAGGCATGAAAAAACCCCTAGTAAAATAGATTTTACATTTATTTGTATTTACTTTAAAATGCGGGCCCCTGGGGGGAAGGTTTAAAACCCCCTCTTCCCCCTTTTCCCCGGCTCCCTTTCTGTGGTCCGCGCTCGGGGAGCTTGTTTCCGGCGGTGAGCGGTGGGGGGACATCATCACGCCCCCCTTTCCCCGGGGAATTTTTGTTTCCTTTTTCCCAAAGGCCGGAAACCTGCGGGGCCCCTGCCGGCCGAGGAAATAAAAGCAGGAGGAGGGGATGACATCACCCCCTCCCGCTGCTTAAAGAAACGGCGGGTCCGGCGGCCTCCCCTGCAAAAGTGTCGCCTGCCCGGCCCCGCCGCAGGGTGCTTTTCGCTCCACGGGGCACGTAGCCCAGGGGGGACGCAAAACCTCAGTAACACACTACCCCCCGGGGATCAGACCCTGCAGTCCCAGCTTTGCCCCCCTTTTAAAGCCAGAAACATGTAGGGCCCATCTAAATTTTTGCTAGAGCCCATTTGGGGGCCCCAGAAGAGTTTTGGGGAAATGTATTTGGTCGATGAAACCCAAAGTAGAATTTTTTGGTGGGAAACCCAATTGTTGTTTTGGGGAAGAGAAAAGAATGCTAAATTGGCATCCAAAGAACACCAGCCCAACTGTGAAGCATGGGGGGGAAGCATCAGGGCTTGGGGATGTTTCTTTTCCCAAAGGGGGACCCGGGATGACTGATGGTGTACAAAAAAGGGTTTTGAAGGGGGCCCCAAGAAATCGTGAGATTTTGAGTGCAAAATCCCCTTTCCATCAGAAAGGGCATTAAAAAAGAAACGGGGGTGGGTCTTTAAAGCGGAAAATTTGATCCCGAGCACAGCCCGTGAAAACAAAGGGAGTGGCTTCTTTGGAAGCATTTAAAGGCCCTAAAGTGGCCTACCCAGTCCCCAGATCTCAATCCCATAAAAACCCCTTTGGAGGGAGTTGAAAGTCCGAGTTCCCCAGCGACACCCCCCAAACTTTCCTGCTCTAGGGGAAAAGATCTCAAGGGGGGAAAGGGCCCCAACCCATCCCCAGAAAAGTGTTTTCCCAAAACCCTTGTAAAACACTTACAGAAAACTTTTGCCCCTCTGTCTTTTCCCAACAAAAGATAAAAACAAAGTATTGGTTAAACTTTTGTTATTGCCAAATACTTTTTTTCCCACCAAAATTTTAAAATTAAATTCTTTCCAAAAAAAGGAAAATATAAATTTTTGGGTTTGTTTTCTAAATTTTGTCTCTCATGTTGAGGTGATTTTTGTTTTGTCAAATTACAGGCCTCTCTAATCTTTTTATATTTTTTTTAATTTGGGGGGTAAGTTTTTAGAATTTTTTGTAAAAATTTTTTTTATAAATATTGACAAACCTAAAAGTCCCTTTTGGTACAATGAAAAAAAAATGGGGAACAAGATCAATTTCCCCTTTTTTGGTTTTCCCAGTCTAAGTTTTGCCGCGATAAAGATTCCCTTTTAGGGGGGTCTTGGAAACCAATCTCTCCCGTTCTTTTGATAAAAAGTTTGGTTAAAAGTTAAGAAATTTTTCAAGTAGTAAAAAATTCTTTGGGATGTTCCCTTAGTGGCTTTTATCCTAATATACGTCAATTTTTGAGCAGGGGGGGAAATTTTAAAGGTCCCCAGCAGATACAAATGGTTTTTTAAAAGTGACATGTAAAATAGGGCCGATGCATTTGAAAAGGAAACCACGATTTTGACTTCTCCCAAATTTTTAACCTTTAAGTTTAACACGTGGAATTGGAAGCTCAATGGTATACGTTGGGAATTTTTAAACCTTCAAAAAAATTTAATTTGATGTTTAAAACCAAACATGGGCCTGATCCCAAGATTTCATTTCTCTTTTTCCTTTTAAGCTGTAAAAAATGGGGTTTTAAACAACGGGGTCCCGTTGTGAATTTTTGGGAGAGGTTCTTGTTACCCCAAAAAAATTTATTTTTGAAAAGGGAAAACCAGTTTATATAATGAATATCCCCCCAAAGTACTTAAAACCGAAGCCAAATGGGAGCTAAAGTGGAAAAGGCTTATGTTACCGTCTTGGTGGAAATCTTTAAATATAGTCAAAAATGGAAAAGTAGCTAAAATGATTCCCAAAAAAGGGGGAAAAGTGAAAGCAAGGGTTTTCAGATGGACTCCATTGCCCCATGAAGGTTCGAGTAAATTGTGAATCGGGAAGATCAAAAAAAAGTGGTAAAGGTTTTTAAGCCACAAAAATGCGGTTCATTGGAACCTTTACGATGATATCACAATAAACCAGTCACCCAAGCCCCAGAGATAGGTGCTTCTGAGTCTTCACTTTCTATAGTGGAGTTTCTCAAAGGGTTACAAATACCCAGAAACGGTCATACCCAGGGGTGGGGGGGAAACCTCAGTACTTCCATAGAAAAACCCCAAGTGAACTGAGAAATGCACCATAGTAGACATGACCCCCCACCCCTCCACAAATGTAAAATGTTGGGCAAAATAATGGTGGTGAAAAGGATTTCACAAAAGAAAAGTTACAGAGGAAGGAGTACATGGGAAGCTGGCTTAAGTGGGGAATAAGCCCAATGATCGGGGTGTTTCCAAAAAGGAAGCAATTTAAAATGAAAGAAAAAAAAGCCAAAAATGAAGTTTTAAAATTTTTGTTTTTTTAAAACCCTAGAGAACCACCCATCCCTCGTCTTATTTTGCTTGAGGTGGCCGCTCAAGATAGAAGAACTGAGAAATGAGTGGCATGTGTAAAAACAACTACTGACCCCAGCATGGTGTGACAATGTGTTACCGGGAAATTTGCTTGATTTTAAAAGGCAGGAACCTCCTCCCTTTTTTTTTGCTAACTAGATCAGATGAGACTATTGCTATGCGGCTGCCTTCAACAACTCTCTGGACTCTCAGCTTACCATGCGAGCTCGATTATTCTTGATTATTTGGGAATGGTTGATTGCTAGCCCTCTATAAAGCTGGAAAGCTGATTCAGTGAGTACAGCACAGGTTTCTTACTGTTTTGCGGTTTGCCATCAGTTTTTTTACAATCAAAAACTTATATCGACCTCGGTTTTTGCGCAAATCAGTGACAGAATCCAATGTCCTGCATAGGAAAAAATGCTGCCGACTTTCCAACGCTTTTTGTCCTTTGCTGTGTGGTCCTCGCCTAAAGCTCCTATCATACCCCCTCACCTATTATACAGAGGAATATAGTATTTTTCTATCCATTGCCACAGGAATCTGGAAGGAAGACATTGTGCTATGCTCCAGTAGATGGGGTATTACAGATGTGTCCTCTCCTAGAAGCCAGGGTCATACATTGGAGAGTTTGTGGGGTGACTACAGCTCCATAGTATAGAACCCGGAGGTACCACATGCTGCCATATCTACCACATGTTTGCATTCTATCATCTAATCTCCCACAATGCACTGGTATCAGATATCCCAAACTTTGGTAAACCAGCAACTCCCAAAGAGAATAAAGAATGGTAAAACGTGGCATCATGTGCACAGGACAGTAACACTGCAAGAGCTCAAAACGCGTCAGCATTACTGTCCCCTGAACACGATACCATGTCTTACCATTGTCTGTCATTTTCTAAATAAAAGGAGCCTTTTCAATTCTCTTCAGGAGTTGCTGGTTTACCAACATCTTGGATCTTTGCCTCTCACCTATAGAGTGTTACTGTGTAGCTCTGAAGCTATGGAGCGATCGGCTGGCCATTGCTCTATTTCTGTATTCTACTGGTTCCAGGTGACCTGTCTTAGGGTGCTTTCACATGGTGCATTTTTGGTGCGTTTTTTTAGATGCGTTTTTTGTGCAGCAATGTACAGCATTAATTGCTGTGCCTTCCTGCACAAAAAATGCATCAAAAAAAAAATGCATCAAAAAACGCACCGCGTGAAAGCACCCTTAACTAAACATATTTCCAGTTATGATACATTGTTACATAACATCATTCTGATTAAGGACCTGCTTAGGTCAGAAATGCGTCTCTATGTTCGATGATCATTCTTGCTGTTTCGTGGATTATGTTACATTTTTATCTGAGGTTTTCTAATAAAGATTGGATTTTAGAAGAAACAGTGGAGTTAGATTTCCCGTATTGGATTTTTGGATGTCTATTTCTAAATGCTGAAGAAAGTAGCATGAAGCCGAGCAAGCAGGGGTGATCAGCTTCTGTATTGTCCTGTTTATATAACATCAATTACAAGAGATACAATAGAAAACAGAATTTATATTTTACATTATTATTAATATTATTATTATTATTTTGTATATCATTAGATTATTTTTATATTTTTTTTATTTTATATTATTTTACTTCTAAGTATATTGTGCATTTTTTATTGATTCTTTAAAATTTATTTTATTATTAATTTTTAATTTTTTATATTTTTAGGTTTTCTTATCACTCTACTTATAAGAATAATGTGTCATAATCAATCTTATACTGTATTGTAGAAATATATAATTTTTATATTTTTTATTTTATATTATTATTTTGATTATAAGTATGTTGTGCATTTTTTATTGATTCTTTAAAATATATTTATTATTATTATTATTTTGTATATCATTAGATTATTTTTATATTTTTTATTTTATATTATTTTGCTTATAAGTACTGTATATCGTTCATTTTTTATTGATTCTTTAAAATTTATTTTATTGTTATTATTATTATTTTATATTTTTAGGTTATCTTATCACTCTACTTATAAGAATAATGTGTCATAATACAATCTTATACTGTAGTGTAGAAAATTATATTTTTTATATTTTTTATTTTATATTATTGTATTGATTATTAAGTATAGTGTGCATTTTTTATATATATTTTTATTATTATTTTTATTATTATTATTATTATTTTTATATTTTTGGTTATGTTATTACTCTACTTATAGGTGCATTGTATAATTATAGAATCTTATACTGTATTATAGAAATATATGATTTCTATATTTTTTATTTTATATTATTATTTTGATTATAAGTATGTTGTGTATTTTTTATTAATTCTTTAAAATATATTTATTATTATTATTATTTTATATTTTTGGCTATGTTATTACTCTACTTATAGGTGCATTGTATAATTATAGAATCTTATACTGTATTGTAGAAATATATAATTTTTATATTTTTCATTTTATATGGTTACACTGCTTATGTTATTGTACAATTTTCTTAAAATATTCTTATATTGTATATAATTACACAATGTAAAAATATTTCTTCTATTTTACATTAATATCCTGCCTAATGTACAGTGCACATTTTTATTTTCTTTAATTATATTTTAGTATAGTTTCTATTTTCATATTTCAGAATATCGCACTTTTACTTTTATATTCCCAGATTGTATATTATTAGATTTTCTAGCAGATTATAAATTGTAAATTTCAATGATCATTATAATAACATACTGTAAATATTTGTAACATCTCACCCATACACAAGAGTTTCCCATTTCAGCCTGATATGGACCAAGAGCTGTAGATTCACCTGGCAGGCGGTGGGAAAGACTTCATGAGCTGAAGATAAGTGAAGGAGGGAGGGCGGGAGATGGTGGATTTTTCCTGTGGAATAATCATGGTACAAAACCTCAGAGCTGAAATATCTCCACTAATAACATAGCCCCCGACTCACCATGGTGTCAGCATAGAAGTGTTACACGTCCATGGTTCTCGCCTGAGGACCACATCACAAAAGAGTACAACATTATATATAGAGTTCAGCTTGTGTCCCTACTGAGAAGGCAACTACAACACTGGGATAGATTATATCTGCAGTCATACAGGTGGGAGTCACACACAGACTCCCACAAGAGGAAAGTTATAGAGAAAACTTAGCAAAAGTCATTGCATCAACAGGAAAAGATCAGAAACTGCAAAAAAAGTAAGAAAAAGTCCAAAAACAAACAGAAAACTTCAAGAAAAACCCATTTTTATCCTCCAGACTCGCTCCTTTTCGCGGTGCGTATGTTCTACTTACTTATCCTGAAAAGACCCTATTACTCCTGATTACCCCCCAAACTGCACTCACTATTCTGCGGGGTGCAGTCCACTGTACATACATTCTTTCCTGTACTGATCCTGATTTTACATCCTTATTTCCCCAGCTGCACTCCTTTTGTGGTACAGTCCTGTTACATACTGTAAAATTACTTATCCTGTACTGATCCTGTTTTCTCATTATTATCCTCCGAGTGAAAAACTCAACTTTTCTGCGGGTGCGCCCCCCGTACATACTTTACTTATCTGTACTGACCTGGTTACTCCTGTATTCCTACAAGTGCGCTCACTATTCTGCGGTGCAGTTTTTGTATTTCTTTCTTACCCTTTATTGTTTCGGGTTACATCTGTATTATCCTCCGGGCGCCTCACATTCGGGGTCCCATCACGTGTACAACATTATTATCCTGACTGTCCTTTTTACACCCTTTATCCTCCAATGCCTCCCTTTCTGCTGGCATCACTGTTTACATTTTACCCGACTGATCCTTATTCATTCGTTTTATCCCCAACTCCCACTCACTTTTCTGCTGGGGCGTCATTACATCATTACTTTCCTGTACTGATCCCTATTACATCCTTATTATCCTCCAGATGCTCTCACTTTTCGCGGGTGAGTCACTGTAATACATTATTTTTACCCGTATGACCCGATTTACACCCTGTTTTTCTTTTTTTAAAAAATTTTAATAAATAACAAAAAATTTAATAAAAAATTCCCCCGAAAATGCTGAACCCAATATCAGAAAACACCCCCTCAGGGTTTTACTATCACCGTCCAGCCCAACATTCCTCCCCCACAAACCCACTATTTAAAATATTACACTACTATAATACAATAATAATTAAACCCCAAACCCGGGCCCTTTGTACAAAGAAAAAAAAAAGAAAAAAAAAAAAAAAAAACCAAACAACAACAAAAAAAGAAACCCCAACAATTTCTCCTTTTTTTTTTTTTTTACTTCCTCTCCCTTCTCCACAACAAACCAATAAAAAAAAATAAAAAAAAAACCAACACCAGCACACCACATTTTTTTTTTATTTTTACATTTTTTAAAAATTTTTTTTGGGCCCTGAACTGACCCCGCATCCCATCCCCCAGCACAGTTGACATGTCCGGAATCCCCAAATTTTTTGGTCTTTTTTTCCCCCAAATGTCCCCAAAGGCCCCTCAAAGTCCCATAAACCCCCAAGACCCTCCCCCTTTTGCCCCACCCCAACTCTAAAGCCCAATCCCCAACACATATTAAAAAAAAAATATAAAAAATATAAAAACAAAAGAGATATAATAAAATGAAACAAACACACACTCAATTTCCCCAAACCCCCCAAAACCCCAATTGGGGGCCTGCAAGCCCATATCCCACACTCACCAAAAAAACAAAAATTTTACAGTGCAGAATCACCCCCCACCGGGAAGGGACGCAAGCGGGTACTCCCAAAGGCAAACCCCCCAATAAAAAGAGGCTCTACCTGCCCCCCGACCTTCTATCCAAGAGCCACTTCCCGGGTCCCGAAATGTTCCACCACCTTTTCCAGGGGGAGGATTTTTCCCTGGTCGATACTGCACCGCTGGCACGTGTAGTCCCTACCACTAACTGATTTAAAAAAAGTGCTCCGGTCCCGCCTCCCATTCCCAAATGCCCATGGCCCTTCCCCATAAAACTGCCACCTCCAGAAAATGGACCCCACCCTGGGTAAACTTTGTTTAAAAGGGGACAAGAGCGGAAGTGCCCATGCCTCCACCCCCCGCACTCCTCGCGGGGACACCCCTCCTCAACTCCTACATTTCAGAGGGGCCCTAAACATTTCCCGGGAGCACCAAAGCCAAGTCCCAAAACTTCGAGGGTCCTATAGAATTAAAATCGCCCCCCAACCTCCAATCCCGCTTGGGCAGCCCCTGGGCCGAGGTTTCGGAAATGGGCACAAACCCCTTTTTGTCAAGGAATTTCCTCCTGAGTCCTGATTTCCCCCACCCCCAACCCCCCCGAACAGAACCCTTCAAACCGGGGCAGCTTTAAGGGGAGTCCCCATGAGGGGGCCAACCCTTTCCCTTTCCCTCCGTCTCCCCATTCCTGGAAAAAAGGCCGAAACCATCCCCACAGGAAAAACCCCCCGGGGCCCCTCTTTTCCCAAAGGGCTGGGAGGTTGATCTTAAATAAAGTTTCACAAGGAACACCACAGGGGTTACCAACCCAACCCTCCTAGTCTCCCCCCTTTTGGTATTTCCCTTTTACTAGGGTTCACCCTTTTCCCAAAAACATCTGGAAGAACAACTGTAGACCCGAGCCAATATTCCACAGAGCCCCACTGCCCAGTACACACAAAGGGGGCATATGTTTTTATAATGTTAACCCCTTTCCCTGAGGGGCAAAAACCAACCCTTCCCCTGACCACCTTCTGACGCAATCTTAACCTGCTGTCCCCCGTTTTGAGTGGGGGGAATCCCCCTTGGGCCCAAATCAATGTGAGAAATTTTGCTGACTCCTGGGGGGCTGGAAGGGTTTCCGGGAGATCAAAAACCAGGGTCCCTCCTCCCCGCCAAGACTTAACCCCTACCCTTGACTTGGGCCCAATGACTCTGATACCTTCCCACTCTGACACACCCCCTCCGCCCCCCCTCGCAGGACCCAAGAAAAGGTTACGTCACGCGGAAGCCACCACCCTCAATGGCCTCCAAGCCCCCGTCCATCCCAACCCCCCCACGGTCCCCCAACCATCCTCCCAGGGAAAAGGGCGATCCAAAAAACAAAGTAGCGGGGTCAGCGACAACCCTGGGAACCCCAAACCCCCCTCAAAAGGGGGGCCAAAACAACCCTAACAAGTGGGGAAAACCCCTCCCCCGCGTAAAGGTCTTAAACCAATCAACAAACCTCCCCGGGAGGCCATACCCGGGGGAAAAGAAGAGGGACCATGTTTTTAAAGACAAAGCTTTTTCCCCGATCCAAGGGCAGAGGTACCCCTTCCAGTGACCCGCCCTGCCCGCTCCCCACTTCCCCGGGCACTAAACACAGCATAAACTACTGGACCTAACAGAGCAGTGGGGCCCCTGAAGGGGCTGGGGGGCAAAATTCACCAATCGATTAAACAACCTTTGCCGAATCTTTCTTCCCCTTTTGGGACGCTATACCCAATTTCCCCAATGTGGGACGGATCTTTACCCTTTGACAGAAGGACCAAACTGACCTCCTCTTCTTTGGGGAAAAATTTTCCGGGGGGAACACTCTTATTTCCTCATCAAGAGGGGGGCCCGGGTCCCCAAAGGGCTATAAAAATCAGTGTTAAACCTAGGTCCTGCGATTTTTTTGGGGCGACCCCCCAATCGCCACTGATTTCCTCTTCTTTGATCTCTTCTATCAAAACATAAAAAAGGGTCTACTCCCTTTTAAACATTTCAGCCAGGAAACCCACATCCATCCCCCCATCAAGACCCTCCCGCCCTGAATTTATAGGGTCTGGGGACCTCCAAAATCCCTGTCAGACTTCTCAGGACCCCCTCTATCAATTTTTTCGAACAATCTTAAATTCATACATCTTCAGTTTCTGTAAGGGTCGACAGCGGTACTTTCCCCTATTCCCTTCAAAAAACCAAAATGTGTGTTATCAAGAACCCATAGCAAAGGGCTTCACCGGGGATCTCCTCCGGGTACCCCCATCAGACAAACATTCGATTTCCTCCCAGACCCCGGTACAGGCATACTCTCAGGGGTCCTGAGGCTCGGAAAACCGGAAGAAATTGGGCATTCTTTTTTTTTGAACATCTCCCACCACTCGCCTTACACGACGGTCAAAAACGTACCAAGGGTATGGACAAAACATTAAATTTTTAAACTTCATTTTTTTAAATTGGTGAAAAAAAAACCCATATTCCTTTGACGAACACCTTAGCAATAAAAAAACATAGGGAAAAATGGCGTATTTTAGCTGTTTATTTTTCCTGTTTTAGGGAGGTAAATTTTTTTGTCCCATAGTAGACTAAAAGGTGCCGATAAATGTAATTTTGCACCCCCGTGCCCCCCCATGAAAAATTGAGGGCGACGTTTCGGAAGGCATCCCTTTCCCTTTCTAAAGCATGGGTGTAAAGGCCACGTAAATCCTCTTTTTTCCCTTGACCATGATTGCACAGGGGGTGCATGTCTTTTTTTCTATGCTAAAAACCAATTTTCTAACATAATTTTAAAAAACCTAAAAATTTTATCTCAAGCTTAGGGGAAACATGAAAAAGGTATAGGAGAAATATTTTAAAATATTGCTTAAGTTACAAAAAGCAACGTAAACAAAGACTCTTTTTAAAAAACCCCTTTGGTGCAAATTGTTTTCCATTGTTGAAAACCCAAATTACGCCTCCCTTTTGTAGTAACCTAGTTTTATTTTGGCTTATATCTGAATGTTCACTTTTTTTAAGTACACACCAACTTAAATCAAGAAAATTAAATTTTTGGAAATTCCCCCTTTGAAATGTTTCGTACGGGTTGTTTCACCAAATTTTGTGGGTAAAGGGCCTATCTTTTTTTTTTTAAAATTTCTAATACCCTTTTTATTTTCCCCCTATCCTGTTTCTCACGGGGGCGGCGGGTCTGCCCTTTTTAAACCATTTGCTACATGGAAAATTTAACATTTTGTTTTCTTTTGTTGCGGGTGCAACTAAAGAATTCTTTTAATGGTTTTTTTCTTATCCCTGATGTGGATTTTTTAATTTTGTTAAACCTTTTTTTAAAAATTTTAGGGGGAAAAACATTTGTTGCACTTAGACAAGGATGGTCCCTTTAACTTTTTATTCCAAAGGGAATTTTTTGTCGGGAAAATTTTTTGTAGGGGTAAGTCAGAGTTTTAAAAAAGGGCCTGTTGCCAAAATTGTTTTACCAACGTTTATAAATAAAAATTTGGTTTTGGGTCCCTAAGCGAAGGCCCCCAAACGGGGGTCAGATTGAAAGAAAAGTCCCAATTATAAATTAAAAATGGCATTTTTTTTTTATGTTAAAATGCTTTTTCAAAACGGGGGAAAATAAAATTTAAAAATTTTTAGGCTGTTGTTTATTCGTTTTTTTCCCTTTAAGAAACTCTTCTCTATCTTTTTTCTCCCGGGTTTTTAAACCTATTTTGTACCCAAATTTTTTTTTCATTGTAACCTCTTTTCAAGAAAATTTTTTAACCAATTTCCTGCATTTTTTTAAAACAACATATCAATATCTGAACAAATGCGACGTTTCCCAAACTTTTTGGGTTTTAGGGTTTTGCCTTTAAAAAATTTTTAAAAGGGGTTTTGAAAAAATTGATCGATGGAGAAATTTTTTTGCGTTCTGTGGGTTTTTGGGAAAATAGCTTTTTGGGGAAATTTTATTGGTCCCTAATAAATTTTTTAAAATCCAAATATTCTATTTCTTTTTCTGAAAAAATTTTTTTGCTAAATTTTAAACAATTTGGGGTCGAGAATTGAGATACCCCACAAATTTATTTAAGGGTTTTTTCCCCTTTCCCCCTCCACATTAAAAAAAAGACGTCTTGAAAAAAAGCTGCCCAACTTTTTATGTTTTGGAAAAAATTTCCCAAGTATGTTCATGAAACAATTTCAAACCTGTTTATGAAAAAATTGGCTGCACTAGGCGCGACAGGCGGCCCCTAGATTTTAAACCTTGGATCTGTAAAAAATATTCAAAATTTTCCCAAAAACGCCAAAAATGTTTTTTTGGCAACAAACCCAAAACGAATAAGTCATCAAAAAAGGTTATGTGGGCTATTGGTTAAAAATTAAAATCGGCCTTAGAGCTTTTCTGACTGCCCGTTTCCCTTAAAACATAAGGTACGGGTTTTTTTATAGGGGACTTAATTCAAAATTTTGCACATTGAACGTGGGCGTTTATACACTCCCCCAGTTTTAATTTTTTTTAGAAATTTGGGTAGATCGGTAAGACCAAGAAAGTTTTCTTTTTTTTTGTTCCGTAGAAAAAAATCTTTTTGTTTAAAATGCCAGGGGTCTAAAAGAAAAGCCCATGCCAGGAAAACGATGGGGGCTAACCCTGGTTGGGGGGACGTTAGGGGCCTTGTGCACCTTTGGTTTCAAAAAATTTATAAAAGAAAACCCAGGATTGAAATTTTCTGTTAAAAAAATTCTTTTTTTGTTTAGATCAATAAAAATCCCGAAGTAAGTGCTTCCCCCCAAAAATGTATCAATTTTTTTGTTTAATTTCAAAAGGGGGGATCATTGGTTAATTTTTTTATAAAACTTCAGCATTAAAAAGATGTTTCAAAAATTCCCCTTTATTTTCATAAAAATTCCCCGGGCCCTGTAAAAGTTGCCCCCCGTTATCGGTTTTTTTATATTAACTCCTTATTTTGAGACAACTCCTGAAGTGCTCTTTTTCCTCCCCGGGGGGAAAGGTTATTTATAGACATACGGAGCATTCTTCCATTTTTTTTGTAACTTCATTAATGACCAATTTAGAAAATTTCTTCCAAAAATACTATGCACAGAAACCCCTCAATGGTCCTGGCCCCTGAAAAAAAACCTCAAAGGCTGTTGTTCTCCGCTTTTTCAAAAGACGAAATTTAGCCTCCAGTAACCTTTCCCATATGGGGGGTTCCCCTGTTTCCCTTCAAAGAAAACAAAATTAAAATGTTTGGTCGGGGAAAATTTCCCCCTCAAAAGCAGACACTGCTGAAGGATTTTGGCCCCCTCCTTTAAATTAAAAACCCGTCTACCTAGCCTAAAGCTACCCCTTTTGATAGGTTTAACCCCCCGGGGGCCTGGGGTGTTTCGGATTGGACATCCCCCCAGGTGAGGCCCCCCCCTAGCTATGCTATTCAAGGGGATGCTGTCATAAGTCAGCTTGTCTCTGGAACCTCCCCTGTCCTGGGGCCTCGTGACAGTATTGAAGTCCCCTCCAAAGACCACCTGCCGACTTATAAAAAGATAGGGCTTGATCCTCATAAAGAAACACTTCCGGTCCCACTTGGGGACCATAGATGTTAACTAGACGAAGTTCCTGTCCCTTCATGAGGACATCTAAGATCAGGCACCTCCCCATTTCTAATTCAATCACCCGTCGGCATTGTACCGGTGCTGTAAAAAGTACGGCCACTATACGGCTCGGCTGCAAGAGACCAGTAGGAGGCTCCGCGGCGCCACTCCCTTTTAGCCTTAAATACTGCCGCTGAATCTGGCAGCCTGGTCTCCTGCAGAAAAAGAATGTCTGCGTCTAATCGGCCGAAAAAATCAAATGCCGCAAACCGAGCCGTATCTGACTTAATGCTGGCAACGTTAATGGATGCCAGCGTCAGCGGAGTGGGCGTCGCCATCCTGGGTGAGTGAATTAGACGGCTTTCTTCTTCCCCCTGCCTGTGCCATTCTCCACATCAGACGACGGTTTGTCCCTGTTCAAGGACACAGATGTGTCCATATCCCCTCCGTCCTTGTCCTCTGGTTCTAGGCCAGTCCCTCCCCCTGAGGACATGTTTTCCCCAGCGGGAGGGGACTCGGCGCCCCCTGTAGGCCCTGATGTCACTGCAGCTTCCGGAACCCTACCCTTTGCCCCCTCCTCCGATGAGGGGGCGATGTCACCGAGGGCAAGGAACCGGTTTGAGAGACCAATCAGAGGGGGGTCGGTTATACCTTCCTTTGGCATCTGGTGGGTGGGAGAAGATCTTACATCCCCTTTCTTTTTACCCTGCTTCCTCTCTTGCCATCTTCCTCTTTCCCCATCCATGCCATGACCATGGGGGGGTGTTGAGGAGACGGCACCTTCCTCTTTTTGGAGCCTCCAGATTTCCTCATTCAGTTCACTATCCTTTGGGGCCTCAGCGGTAGCATCAGCCTCAGGAGCGGGATCAGAGGTCACCCTAGAATCCCCAGTTGCCTGAGGTCCCCGAGGTTCGCCCATCTCCCGCTCTCTTTGGCGCTTTTCCTGACGCCTTAGTTGGGCAGGCGTCTTCTGCTTCCCTTTCCTCACTGGCCATCCACCCTTCACTGCTGCCCAGTTCCCCAGGGAGAATCAGCCTCATGGCTTTCTCCTGCCGGGGTATTGACCGCATTGACAAAGGAGCGTGGACAGCGGCTGAACGGGTTTTCCCAAATTTGGGCACATAAGTGACAACGAATCTGTGCACAGGACGCAGCAAGGTGACTAGGCCCAACACAATGTGACTTGTGCACGGTGCCCGTGGCACTGAAATTTGGGGGGGGCTGCAGCATCTGTGACACAGCTTCGGCTGACCCTGGTAGAAAATCTAGATGCCCATCCCTTCCGAGGAAGGTAGCAGATGTATATGGTTAAACCGTATTCCCCGAAACCCCGAGCTTGACCATTTAAAATTTTCCAAGCCCCTGACCAGATGCCAAATTCGTCCCTGTTCTTTTGAGGGACACCCACCACCTCCCCGTATCGGCCAAGCCACGTCATGATGTCAATACAAGAGAGTGACTAGTTACGAGTTAGAACGGTCACCCTCTTCACGTTATTCTGACGAGACACCCCTGGGGCAGCAAAGTCTCGCCAGCCGGGCTCGTCCTTTGCCACCTCATGGTTCGACCAGAAGAGCTCAAGGCCCTCCGGCCGAACAAAGCTGACATCGAACTCAGGGGTCCCATAGGGATGAATCAAGGCATAGATGTCCGTTGCCTTGAAGCCCATCTTTAGCAGGAGCTCAACCACCTTTGCCCTTGGTGGACATGTATCATTGCCAACCCACCTCAGACGGACTACATTCCTACGGAGACTACCCTGCCTGGGTGTCGGGAGAGATCATGTGGTCTGCCCGCCCTTGCCTCGGAAGGTGAAAAGGCCATGCCTCTCTATCCGAAGGATAGATCAACCTCCTTACCCCCTACATTGATCGATCTCTCACCTTCTTTAGGCCTCCAGAAGATGTCGTTGCAAAGAGCCATCCCCAGAGCCAGAGGACACGGAGGGACCCCTACTCCCCCCCAGCCGCAACATTAGCATACCTGCGTACAGGGCATGTCACAGCTGGGGGGGGCAACCGGGCCAGGCCCCCTCCCTCCCAAATCCCCGTTGACCTCCACACCCACCTCCATAGCATCCAAACCACCTTCATTAGTACATATCGTGCCCACCCTTCCTTCCCCACCACCACTCACACCACCATCCAAGGCCCCCGATACATCAACAAAAACGTTTCCCCCTCCACCTCCTCCCTCGTTCTCCCCCACATTCATACCCTCACTCATACTGGCCGGACCGGTGAGCAGGGCTGCCATCAGAAATTTCAGGGCCCCATACAGCTGAAGCGTCTGGGGCCCCCCCGTAAACCACGCCCCCATTGCCCCGCCCAAATCAAACAATCACCCAACCGAGGAAAAAAAATGCAAGTGCGCCATTATTTTTGAATTTTACAGTTTATCAATATTGTGTGGGTCAGTACGTATACAAGGGCCCGAAAAAACGCCACATGATCACCACATGTCACCACTATTATGTTACTGACAAACCAGTATCCCCAGACCAATATGGCAAATAACAATATATTAAGACCAAAAAATCCCGCCGCATATAAAACCATAACTACTGAAAAATACCACCTTTACTTTTTAGTGAATTTATTCAATAAAAACCAAATATTACGGGGGAGAGTTTTAACATGAAACACAGGGCGTTTCCTTTTAAGTGTTCCTTGTCTGCCCCCGGGGTTTTCATTTTTTCCCCTTTTTTCCTTTTCATTCCAGCCCAAACACTTTAAAATGTCCCCCCGCAAAAGCTAGTGCCCGGGGGGGGAGGGGGCACGGGGCAGAGTGGGCTTCAGGGGGGCCCCAGAGGGGGCCCGAGGGATCCTGAAACGCTGGGGCCCCAAAAGGGCGCTGGCGCGGGGGTTTAAAGGGAAGGGGCCCCCCCACAGCGGGTTCCCCTGGGGGGGGTTTTTTTGGGGGGGGGGGGGTTTGGACCCCAGGGGTTTCAGGTGGTGGGGCGGGGCTTTTGGGGTTTCGGATTTTCGAGGGTTTTTTTTGCAGGAGTCGGAGTCGTAAAAAAAATGGCCCGACTACAAACCCCCAAAATTTAAAAAATTTAAAATTTGGGTTTTCAGTTAGTTCGTTTAAAAAGAGCAAAAAGGAAAAGTGGGGCCCGGGCCGGAACTACTGCCCCCTTTATTTTTCCCCCTCTCAACGAGGGGGGGGGGGGAAAAATTTTTGATGACAGGAGCGGGAAAAGGCGTTTGTCCCGGGGGGAAAATTCTGCCCCAGGGAAAACAGATTTCAAAAAAATTGTTTCCCTGCTTTCAAAGAATAGAAGTTTCAACCTTTTCTTTCAGCCCTGACTGGGGTACATTTTTCCCTTTATCCCCCGGCATTGTTAGAGTTTTTGCCCTGGGGTCCCGCTTTCCCCCAAAACCCAAAGTTAGTGTAAGAGAGGCCCCGTTCTCTACCCTGGAAATAATGAATCAGATGTGGGGGTCATTTAGCGGGATCTGATGGAGGCAATACTTTTTTTTTTTTGTGCCCCCCAAAAAGTCATGTCCAATAAATATATTTTACCCTGACAAGCAAAAATGGTAACTTTGTTTTAAAATTTTGTGACTTTCAGGCTCTAAACCCGGGCCTTTCCCCCTACAGCTTTGTACATGAGGACTTTTAATTTTTATATTTTTTTGTCAACCTTTCCTATCTTATACATAAATGTGACTTTGCAAGTATTTTTGCATCTGCTTAATTTTGCAGAATTTTTTCCTGTAACTGCTTTTTTACGGGTTTTTTTCTTTAAAAAAAACAAAGTGTTAATTTTTAATTTTTTTGGGTTTGTATTTTTGGGTTTTAAATCCCCCCACAAATTTGGAATTTTCCCGCACTTGGCCTTTAAAAAACTTCCCCGGGGCTTTTCTCCACTTTCCCCCAAAGTTTTTGGGGGCAGAATGGGATACAAAAACAGTTTTTCTTCAAATCTTTCCCACAAGTTTTTCAAAAGATCAAAACATTGGTTTTCCCTTTTGCTTGTCCCGGGTCCCGGGTTTTTACCTAAATGCTTGATTATTGTATCTTAAAGGGGATAAACAGCCTGATTTTTACCAATTTTCTAAATAAAGCTATTACCCTTAAAACATGCCCCCGTGAAGAGGGAGTCAGGAGTCCGGGGGTCGGGGGGTTTTTGGGGGAAAAAGAGGATCGGGGGGTTCGGCCCTTTCCGCTCCCAAGCCCGGACTGGTGTGCTGGGGCGGGGGGCCCCAAAATGGGGCCCCCCTGGGGGGGGTGCCCGACCAGTGGGGGGCCCCGGTGGGGAAACAAGGGGGAAATTGGGGGTTTAAGGGGGGGGGGGGAATTTTCTGGGTCCCGGGTGGGCTGCTGAGGGGGCCCCAGGGCTTCAGGGGGCCCCCACGGTTGGGGGCCCGGTTTGGGGGCCCTTTTGGGAAAGGGGGGGGGCTTCCCCAGGGGCCCCAAGGGGGGGTTTTGGGTGGGGCAGGGGGGGGGCTTCTGATGGGCCTCAGAGGGGGCCCCCAAAAAGCCCCTTTGGCCCGGTGGGGGAAATAGGTCAAAAGGGGGGGAGGGGTTCCGAGGGGGCCCCCCGGGGGAGGGCTGGGCAAAGGGGGGGTTCCCCGAGGGGCCCCCCCACATTGGGCCCAGGGGGGGGGGGGGGACTAGGGTAGGTGCGGGGGTTTTAGGGGGGGGTGGGGGGGCAGGGTTTGGGCTTCCCCGGAGGGGCCCCCCCAGTTGGGGCCATTTTTGGGGACTAGGGGAGGTTTAGGGGCAACCAAGGGGCCCCAAAGGAAGGTGCCCGGGGCCCCGGGTGGGCTTCTGAGGGGCCCCCCACAGATGGGCCCAGGTGGGGGCACTGGGGGGAGGGTGGGGGTTTTAGTGGGGGGGGGGTGGGGGGCTGGGGAGGGGTGCGGGGCTGGGGAGGGGCCCGGGGGCTCCGGGGAAAACCCCGTGGACCCAAAAGGGGGGTTGGGGGGAGGGGGGTTTTAGTGGGGGGTGTGGGGCAGGATGGGGGGCTGAGGGGGGCCCCCCGGGGCTTTAAAAGGGGGAAACCCCACAGGGTTAGGGCCAGGTGGGGGGGATAAGGGGAGGTGGGGGGGTTCCGGGGGGGGCCCCCAGGGGGAGGGGGCTGGGGGGAAGGGTGGGCTTCTGAGGGGGGCCCCAAAACAGGGGGGGGCCCCAAGGGGGGACTGGGGGGTGAGGGTGGGGGGTTTTCCAGTGGGGGTTTTGGGGCGGGGGGGGGGGGGGCTTTTACCCTCACACAATGTGAGGGGGGGCGCGCTTAGTCACAGGGGCGCCGATATGGGGAAAAGAGGCCTTTCAGCAGCCTTCCCTTTTTCAGTCATTTTTTGCTCCCCCCCCGGGGGCCCCGGGGGGGGGGGTTTTTTTCCCGGGGGCCCCCCCCCCTTTTGGGGGGGGGGGGAAAAAAATTTGGGTTTAAAAAAAAACCCCGGGGGGGGGGGGGGGGGGGCGGGTGGTGGGGGGGGGGGGGGCCAAAAAAAAAAAACCCCCCCCCCGGCGGGGGGGGGGGGGCCCCAAAAAACCCCCTTTTTTTTTTTTGGGGGGGGAAAGGGGGGGGCCCCCGGGGGGGGGGGGGGGGGCCCCCCCCCCCCCAAAAAAAAAAACCCAAAAGGGGGGGTTTTAAAAAAAAAAACCCCCAAAAAAAAGGGGGGGGGGAAAAAGGGGGGGGGAAAAAAAAGGGGGGAAAAAGGGGTTCCCCCCCCCAAAGGGGGAGGGGGGGGTTTTTGGGGCCCCAAAAGGGGGGGGGGTTTTTAAAAAAAAAATTTTTTTTGGGGGGGGTTTTTGGGTTTTTTAAATAAAAATTAAAAAAAAAAAATAAAAAAAAGGGGGGGGGGGGGTTTTCCTTTTGGGGGGGGAAAAAAAAAAAATTTTTTTTTTTTTTTTTTAAAAAACCCCCCAAAATTTTTTTGGGAGGGGGGGGCCCCCCCCCCGGGGGGGGGGGGAAAAAAAAAAGGGGGGAAACCCGGTTTTTGGGCCCGGGTTTTAAAAGGCCCCCCCTTTTTTTCCCCCCCCCCCCCCCCCAAGGGGTTTCCCCAACTCTGCCCCCCCCCCCGGGGGGGGCCCCCTTTTCCCCCGGGGGGGGGGCCCCCCCCCCCCCAAAAAACCCCCGGGGGGGGCCCCTTTTTAACCCCCAAAAAAAAAAGGGGGGCCCCCCCTTTTTTTGGGGGGGCCCCCCTTTTTTGGGGCCCCCCCAAAAGGGTTTTTCCCCCCCCCCGGGGCCGGGTTTCCCCCAAACAAAAGGGGGCCCCCCCAAAAAACCCCCCCCCCCTTTCCCCCCAAAAAAACCCTCCCCCCCCTTTTTGGGGTTTTACCTTTTTTTCCCCGGGCCCCCCCCCTTTTTTTTTGGGGTTTTTAAAATTTAAAAAAATTTTTTCCCCGGGAATTTTTTTTAAATTTTTCCCCCGGGGGGGTTTTCCCCGCCCCCAAAAAAAGGGTTTAGGGGGGGTTTTTTTGGGGCCCCCCCCCCCCCCCAAAAAACCCCCCCGGCCCCCCCTTTCCCAATTTTCCCCCAAGGGGGCCCCCCGGGGCTCCCCCCCCCCTTTAAAAAGGGGCCCCCCCGGGGGGGGATACCCCCATTCTCCCCCCCTTCCTGCCCCGGGGAGCCCACGAAGGACAGGGGCGGGGCCTGAGAAGGGGGGGCCCTCTTACATTTGGGCTGACCCCGCGGCCCCGACCCAGGGGCCCCCGGGGGGGGGGGTTAAAACACGAATTTTACCTGCCCCAGGGATTGGGCCCTTTTTAAGTTTTTTTTTTACTCCCCCCGGCGCCCCTTTGGGGGAAATCCATCCCCCAAACATAAGTCCGGGAAAAACGAACGGGGGGACTCCGGGAAATTTTGGTTTCTGTGCCTTTCGGGGCCCCCTTCCCGGGCGGGCCGGGCCGCTCTCCCCCCCGGAGCCCCCTTTTTGGGGCATGGGGACTAAGCTGCCTGTTTATACAGGGGCCCACTGTTCGGCCCCTTTTGGGGAAGGGGGCCCACCCCAGTTTGGATCCAGTGGCCCCTCTCCTAAATCATCCATGTCCCCCTCCACGGGCAAGGGGGAAAAACCTTTTTTTCCCCCCCCGGCCTCTGGTGGCGGGAAAAAACCAAAATCCCCCTTCTCCTTTCCTCCTCTGCCATTCCTGGAAGGGTTTTCATTCTTAAAAGTTTTTCCCCCTTAAAAGGGGGGCCCCCTTCTCTCCCTAAAGCATGGTTGGGGCCCTTTCCTCCATTTTTCAACTATATCCACTGGGAGCTGCTTACCGGGCCCTTTGCACCCCCTTCTTCTTTCTTTTGGGGGCCCCCCCAAGCTGGGCCCTCACACTGCGCCAGCTCCTCCCGGACCCCTCCTTAGGGTCTTGCTGGCGTCTTCATACTCACGGAGGTGACACTAACACGGGAACCATACGTGGACCTGATTCCCGAGGCCATCCGCATGCCCAGCCTTCCACCTCTAAATCAGCCTCATCCCCGTGAGCACTCGGCTTGTTCTCAACCCGGGAAGGGCCACACTCACCCGGCTTGCAGCAGAAAAGGTCCCCTTGCTTGATGAAGCGTGTTCGGCTTTTAAAAGTCCCCTTCAGACTCAGGGGCTACAGAAGCCCAAAATTACTGCGGCTCCTGCCAGATCTTCTTACCCCCAGTCCTCCATGTAGGGCCAAATGCTGGCTTTCTCCTGTCCCCCGGCCTAGCTGAGACAGGAGCCGGGGCTTGATTTGCTCACTCATGCCCAGCAACTCAAATCCCTCCCTGGGGAGGAGGGAGCAGGGGACCAGGCAGGAGGAACAAACACACACAGCTAGCAGCCGCAGCCAGGCCCAGTGCCCGCCCTCTCAGAGACACACCCACAACTGATTGGAGCACCTGACAGAGCTGCACTCACTATTCTGCTGGTACAGTCATTGTACATACATTACTTATCCTGTACTTTATCCTGATTACATCCTGTATTAAACCTCCAGAGCTGCACTCACTATTCTGCTGGGTGAAGTCACTGTTAATACATTACATTTCCCGCACTGATCCTGGGGTTACATCCTGTATTATCCTCCAGAGCTGCACTCACTATTCTGCTGGTGGAGTCACTGTATATACATTACATGTCCTGCACTGATCGTGAGTTACATCCTGTATTATCCTCCAGAGCTGCACTCACTATTCTGCTGGTGCAGTCACTGTATATACATTACATGTCCTGCACTGATCCTGAGTTACATCCTGTATTATCCTCCAGAGCTGCAACTTTTTTATTGTATTTAATGTAGAATCTGAAACAAAGTAATAACCAGTGTACAAATAAACTGAAAAATACTGAAACCATAAGCCTGTACATATTTACAATTTGACCGGTCCAGCTCCATTCACTCCATTCATTCAAAACATATACACACCTTTTTTTTTTTTTTAAATATTTAATAAAAAAAAAAACTATATACACCCCTTGCTGACCCACCTGTGATTACCTCAGCTATTTACAACGTTAATACTTTTTACATATATACAAGTTCTATCCACTTCTTTTTTTTTTTCTTTGTTTTTTTCCAAAGTCCAAATGTCCATAATGTCCATTATTCCCATTACACCCCTAATCCCTCAAGTCACAAAAAAACCCTCCCAACCTAACTATATCTCCCCTTTTTTTGATTTTTATGAATTTTTTCATTTTTCTTTTAAAAAAAAATTTCCCAAGTCCAAAAGTCCGTGTTCTTAATGTTCATTATTTCCCATTACATCCCTGATCACTCAAGTCCCAAAACCCCCTCCCAACCTAGCTATATCCCCCCCAATACATCTCACCCTGCGGGGTCAAAATGATCACAAGAACGGTGACCAAAAATCACAGAATCATGGGGGCCCTAGTGAATGACCTGCAGAGAGCGGGGGACCAACGAACAAAGGCTCCATCAGTAACACTCTACGCCACCAAGGGACTCAGATCCTGCAGTGAAGACGTGTCCCCCTGCTTAAGCCATACATGCCCGGGCCCCGTCTGAAGTTTGCTAGGGGAGATTGGATGATCCAGAAGAGAAATTGGGAGAATGTCATATGGTCAGATGAAACCAAAGTACAACTGATTTGGTAGAAACACAACTCGTCATGTTTGGAGGAGAGAGAAGGCTGAGTTGCATCCAAAGAACACCATACTATGTAAAGCATGGGGAAGGCAACACCAGAACCTACTGTGAAGCATCGGGGGGCAACATCTGCTTTGGGCTGTTTTCTCTGCAAAGGGACCAGGACGAATGATCTGTGTACTGAAAATGAATGGGACCATGTATACTGAGATTTTGAGTGTAAACCTCCTTCAACCAGCAAGGGCATTGAAAATGAAACGTGGCTAGGTCTTTCAGCATGACAATGATCCCCAAACACACTGCCAGGGCAATGAAGGAGTGGCTTCGTAAGAAGCATTTCCAGGTCCTGGAGGGCCTAAGCCAGTCCTCCAGATCTCAATCCCATAGAAAACCTTTGGAGGAGTTGAATGTCCAAGTTGCCCAGCAACAGCCCAAAAACATCACTGCTCTAGAGGAGTCTGCATGGAGGAATGGACCAACATACCAACATACCAGCAACAGTGTGTGCCAACTTCGTGAAGACAGGAAACGTCTGACCTCTTTCATTGGCAACAAAGGAGATAGAACAAAGTATTGAGATGAACTTTTGTTATTGACCAAATACTTATTTTCCACCATAATTTGCTAATAAATTCTGGTTGCTCTATAATCAGGCTGTGTACGCATCTATATTTGGCAAATAGAGCAAACATAGTCCGAATAGGTCTCCATTTGTTCTATTTATGTCTATGGACCATCTGTGGCTTTATCGTGGTACTTTTTTCTGATTTAGTGAATAATGAAGTATAGACCCATCACAAGATTGGATTTTAACCTGCTGGATTCCTCTACATGAAGGACTTTATGGTGAAGTATTAGTATGAGCTATGGCTGATGGCTCTCTGTGCAGGATATACCAATTTATGGTATCATAGGACTCTACAGTTGGGTGAGAATTGCTGAGAAATAAATTTCTTCTGAGCCCTTTTAAACAATTTTTTTCCAGATCTCCATTAGTTGGTGACATGGTCTAGTCCTAATGTATTATACTAGACACTAAACAATAAGCCATCATTAGGTAACAAATAAAACTATTGACCCACTTCAAACAGCAGCCCACTAATGACCAGACAATGGTTTATTTTAGCTTGGTCGGACCAGGGTCTTAATTTGATGCCTGATATATTTGTGGTGAAGGAACTTTCGTGAATCCATGGGCATGTGATCCAGCAGAGTGTTGTTTCAGCAATTGTGGAGCTATGGTAACTAGCCCCAGAACAGCTATTACCGAGCCTTGGGAAAAAAACAGTATAAAAAATATAAACCCAAGGAAAAAAATCTCTGACAACCTCTTCCACAGTCTGTGCCCCTGACTTGACTATCCAAAATCATGCATGGCATCCACCAAAGTGATTTCCAAAGACTGGCAAAGACATTGAAAGGATCCATTAGGTAACATTTTAATTTTTACTGTTACTTTTAATCCAAAAATTCTTTTTGTGTCTAGTGTTTTAAATGTCAATTATTTTGAAAAAAATTTACTACAGTCTCAAAATGCAACATACATTAGTCCTTATGCCTTGTAAAGTCTGTTAGCCAAACTTTGTGGTGTGTCGAATGACAACTGTTTTTGAGTGCAGCTTAATTTATTCATCGGTCTCCAGTCTTACCATGCTGTAGGGTTTTTGGTCACTGGGTCTGGACAGCTCATCTTCTCTGCACATCCCAGCCACAGTGCTGGCACAACATTCAGGTTCAGACTAATTAAATTTTATTTTTATCTTCTGTAAAACCTCCAGCAGTGATACCTCAGGAGAGAAGACAGGGGAGCTCATTATGATCCTGCAACTGATTCGTGTTCAGGGATTTCATTAGAAATAATGATAAAATGGATTTATGAAATAAAAACTGAACATTTCTAAATTTTGTGGGTAACTTTTCAGGATGGTCTGTCTATGAGGGTGCATGAGGAGAAGCATTATTTCTGGCCATAAAATCAGACTCCCATCTGCTTTGGTACCCAAAAATGCACCAGTAGCTCTTAGGCTGTGGCCACACTGCAAAAAGGACAAAAAACTTGTCAAAAACCAAAACCTGAAAACCGCTTTGAACCTGAGCATTTTGTCACTTTTTTGTCCAAAGCAGCAGGGTTTCCGACAAGTTTTTTGTGTGGTTTTTAGTTTTTGTTGAGGTTGTTGGCATGGTTTTTTGGGGCAGTCTATGTGTAAAGTTCTCAGAAGTTTCTAAATACTAAAGACAACAGAAAATCTGATGGAAAACCTGTGCTGTGTAGACAAAGCCATAGACTTCAATAGTAAATTGCTGGACTCTGGAAGATTTTACAACTTGTTCCTAAAGCCTCCAGCTTTGAAAATTGACCAGAAAAAAAATACCTGTGTAGACTACAGGTTGGTTTTTGTATTGAAGTCTATGTTAAAAGTTTTCGTTTAGATTTTCAGAGGTTTCTAAATGCTAAAAACCACCGAAAATCTGTCAGAAAACCTGTGCTGTGTAAACATCGTCTAATCTATTGGGCAGATTACAAAAAAATGTAAGTTGCACATCGTTTCCTTTATGTCAGTGTCCAAGGTCGTGCCACAACCCATTCCTGTGGCCGTGGTTCTGGTTACCTCCACATTGTGCTGCATTTCTCCTTTCGATCTCACCAGCCTTCCTGTTCTCCGACTCCTCTCACCCAACTTTTTTAACTTAAGGCCAGTCATCTTGCTCTATTTACAGGGTTTTTCTCCTCTTACCCATAACCATATAATTGGTGTTCTTTGTGTCATGAGCAAATGTATAGCAGATCCTCTACGTCAACAGCAAATTTGGTGTAATACCTTACGGTCTTCACCCTCAACTCCCACAAAGGGGCTAGGACTCAGCTTTAAGAAACTCCGAGGTCGCTACCTCCAATATGATCACTTGTGGTGACAGCTGGTGTGCAGGCAGGGTACAGGAGGATTAGGCAGAGACACAGTCAGAACACAGCAGAAGGTCAGGGCAGGTAGTAAAGAAGTGGGAAAAAGGTCACAAGCCCGGAGGTCAGTCATGGGTATTGTCAGGAGCGCTCAGCGAGCGGAATTGAATCCACTGTCACCGCTAGGAGATGGCGTAAACCCGGGGAGCGGGGAAAGGGGTTT
>JAODAL010048321.1:0-29120 GCA_025379985.1 Phyllomedusa bahiana | reverse complement strand
TAAAGAGTTTTAAAATTTTTAAAACCTTTTCACAGGATTGTTGAAATTTGGACACATAGCATAGTGTTACATAATTGGTAGTATATGGTAAAAAACAGTTTTAAGCTAACCTAACAAGTAGACAAAAAAGGGTTATGCAAGGGTTAAGGGGAATGAGCGATAGGTATTTGGCCTTACCCGTCCCTATTGCGGGCCGGTTTTGGACAAAGGGGGGGGTTTTCCCAAAACGGCGCAGGCGCAAAAGCCTCCCATTCCGGGTTCTGAGAGGCGAGTGAAAATCCTAGGAGATCGGGGGAAATCCACAAGGAGGATTAGGGCTTGCTGAAAAGCTTTCCTAAAACTGAGCAGCTTTACCGTGGGTTTTGCCTTGTACCGCCCGGGGGAAGGGGGAATTAGAAGTGTTTTCACCCCAAGGGGAAATAGCTATTAGGGTTGGCTATATCTTGTTATACGGTTTTGAGCTTTTCGTCATAAGGTTTATTTTTTCCCCCGCCAAACAGCTTTTGATATGAAAATCGTTTTGATGTTCAAAAATTTTATGAAGAGTCAAAACATTTAAAAAATTTTTTTGAAAAAGTTAAACTTGTGTTTGTTACCCCCTAAATCTGGTGACTTTGATTATTGGGCCCGGGACACCCCCGTCAGGAAAAAAGTGTCAAAATACAGCTTTTATTTTAAATGCGGGGATCACTATTTGCAGAAAAAGTCATGTCAGCCCCAGCTGGAAAAAACAAGCGGAGAGTTAAGACCCTAAAATAGGGGTCAAAGAACAAAATAGTAGGTTTTTGGAGCCGGCACAGTTCGCAGCAATTTAGGGGGACGACACAGCAGGGATAAACTCATAAAGGTAGAATTTTACTCGGGTTCCCCAGATGCTTCCCCAAAATTTTGGGAAAGAACTGTTCTTTTTAAACGCTGATACATGTAGGGGCCCCTCCGAATGAAGGGAAAGGGGGTGCAGAGAAATTTTGTGTTGCCCATCTCTGATATTTTCCCCTTTTCTTTATCGTCAGTGCCCGTTTCAATCGGTAATAACCCTTCAGTATTGCAAAAGCCAAAAACAAAACAGTAGTTGATTAAACAGGATGCCCCAGTAAATGGATTTTGATGTTTTTCTGTGTTTGGGACCCACCCCGGGCTTTTGGCTAGAAAACCCCTGACCCTTCCCTTCCCTTCTGCAGGTGAAAAAAAGGGGGAAAAACCAAACATAGTGGAACGTATGGGAATGGTGGAGGGTGGAAAGGGCATTAGGAAACCACAGGGTGTTCCAGTGAGACAGCGGTCAGTTGGCAGCAGCATAAGTGGCACAATCAGAGTGTAGAGGTGACAGCAGCATCAGTAGGCCACCGGTGGGAAATGGAAGATTGGTAGGGGGGCAGAGCATCGAAAGGGCCCCAAAGGTAGCACAATAAAAGAGTGTTTGGGGGTGGGGAGCAACATCCGTAGGACGAGTGGCACAAAGGGCAGAGTCTGCAGGTGGGGGAACAACAGGGGTTTGACCCCCAGATTTGGGAAAATGACACAAGATGGGGGTGAGGCCCGCAAAAAGCCGCAGCCCTGAGGTCCCTAGAGTGGCACAATGACAAAATTTTTGGGGGTGGCGCAACATAGGAGCCCCAGATAGGAACAATGGGGCACAGGGTGGAGGTGATGGGAGCAACAGCAGCGCCCTGAGGCCTTGAGTGGCCCCCGACACAGTGAGGAGGTTTATGGAAACAACAGCAGCGCAAAATGAGGTAGAGAGTGGACAATGGACCAGTGTGGGAGGTGACGGGATCAGAAGGGAGCAGTTTAAAGGGCTAGAGTGGGCCCAAAGGCAGAGTGTAGGTTTTTTTCCCTTTTTCCTTTTGTAGGCCCCCCCCCCCCCCCCCCCAAAAAAAAAAAAAAAAAAAAAAAAAAAAAGAAAAAAACCCCCCCCCCCCCCCCCCCCCCCCAACCCCTGCCCCAAAAAAAAAAAGGGGGGGGCCCAAAAAGGGGAAAAAAAAAAAAAAAAAAAAAAAAAAAAAAAAAAAAAAAAAAAAAAAGGGAATATGACAGAGTTGTGGAGGGGTGGGAATACAGTCCTTGGAAAGGGTGATGGGATGCAGATGGGGCAAACTGACAGGGAACTGGGCAGCAGGGTGTGTGGCATCAGGGGGGTGGCAGAAACGAATAGAAAATGGGGAGGTAGTTTTTAATCCCCGCTTTAAATTTTTCAAAATTTTTGGGGCGCGGCATGGTGACCCAATTGATGAAAAAGGAAATTTGGGGGTGGGAAAACTGGCCGATCCATGCCCGATTCATTTGACAAAAGGCGTCTCTCCACATTTTTTTTTGGGGGAAAGGGGTTCTCCTTGGGGTAAAAAATGGCCCCCCGCCTGAAAAAGCCGCTCTGATTTCCACTTACTGAAAAGGGAAGGGAAAAAAAAGGGGGGCTTTAAGAAAAAATCGGCCCAAATTGCGGCCCCACATCCCGTTTGGCTCCCCAGTAGTTTAAAACGGATCTTCTAAAAGGGGGGCAGAGGGTGTACAAATTGGCCACCCCCTGCTGGGGTTTTGGGTCTGTCCATGGGCGACCTGTTCCCGAGGTGTATGATGACACATAAGAGCGGGCAATGAAAAAACAGGATTTCTTATAGTACGCCAGTTTTTCCCTTGGGCAGTGGAAAAAGGTACGCATTTTTGGACAGTAGCGGGGTCCAAGGGGTGGAGAGCAAAAAGTCATCCCTGTCCGGATGGTGATATTTGGCTGTCATGCAGGAAATTTCAGCGTTGCGGGCCATTGCCTTTGATTGAGGGACCCCCTCCCTCCTTTTACGTTCCTGCCACGGTTTTTCTGGGTATTCCCTATTTTCTTCATCTCCTTCTACTCCCCCGGTGCTCCGCTCTTCCTTTCCCTTTTCACTGAGTAGAAAAACCACTCTTTCCCCCGGGACACTGCTTGTGCTCATGCCCTTCCTCCTCCCCCCCAAAGGGGATATGTGGCTGTGTGTGTGGGCGCCAGTCTCCAGTCCCTGCCGACAGATTTTGCAGCATTTTTAAAGGACATGAAGCAGTGGAATGACGTTATTCACCCCGTAGTCCTTGGAGAAAATAAGTGGCCCCTAAATGGGCCTAAGCAAACAGTAGGTTCCGCGAGGCCCGGTGCATCAAAGTTCACGGGGAGTGCCCTGTCGCCGGGCCCTCAAAAAATCTTTAAATGACCTCCCTCTTCTTTTGCAGCGCGGCACCATGTTCTCCCATTGTCTGTCCATGGTTCCCTTTTGAAGTTGGCGCGGAGAAAAAACCCCGGAATCGATTCGTGTTGCATGAGTGGAACATTTCCCTCCCTGTGTGACTTTTTTTCGAAGGAAAACCAGGTGTAGAATGCGGGCCCCACTGTGCCCTGCAAGTGGTATGTGGAGCCACTTTATTGTGGAGGTGAGTAAGGGTTTGGGATTAGGTGGATTTTGGTGCGGGAGCAGCGTTTGACAATGGGGAGAAAGCGGAAATTCCTGTAAAGTTGTTGGGTGGGCGGGGCAGGAAGCAATTAATGTGGGCCTTAAGGACATATACTGCCCCTGACCGTAGTTCAGCAAAACACGTCCGCACTGCGTGCACCTTGGGGGGAGAAACCCGTTTAGGTCAAGGACTGCCCCCCCTTCTTTTTAAATATGGTTTAAAGGGGTTGTACTCCCTTTTTGGGGAAAAAAAAATTATGGTTGGAATTTCCCCCCGTCGGCAAAACCCTTTTAATTCTTAAAACAGTGAGGGTCCCCCTTGGAAAGGGAGGGCTGCAGTTCAAACAATTGGACGGGCACAGTGCTTCTGAATTGGATGGTTGGACGCATGTATTGTTCTAGGAAATAGCTCGTTAAACGCTGTGGCCCCAGAGTGGGAGGGCAGGGCATCTGGCCCGGGAGATAATGGAAAAGAAAACAGTCCTTCGGAGGGTGGTGGGGCCTTGCGGGCTCAATGGATGCTGACTGGGCGTTGGCTGCTTTTTGTGCGGCGCCGGAGGGGCCAAACATTGAGACAGTTTTCCGGTCATGGAGGTGAACTGCATGTATTGGAAAGGCTGTGGTTCCAACGTTAGCACCTGGCAGCTTCACTTTTACCCGATTTAATTACACTTTTTTTGGCCCCTTTGGTGTCTTAGAAAAAATCCCACCCCGCGAGTAGTGTTTTTCCCACCAAAACTCCACTGAGTGTTACTAATCCCCTTCCCTTGCTGGCCCTGTTTAGTACTTTTGACCTGCGAAGGGGTTTTCTCCCCCGGGTGTTTGGCTCCGACCTCGCACTGCTGCCCCCTGCTGATCAGGCCACACAAACGATTGCGGCTGTCTGCGTTGACGCGCAAGCTGCCATGTCTTCCGGATGATGATGCATCGGCCACTTTCTCTTCGATTTGTGTTTGCCCGCATGCTTTCCCTAAAGGTCTCGTATGCGAGCCCGATGCTTGCAAAATAACCCCTGTGGGCACTCTCCCAAAACACTACTTTTTCGCCCATGCAAGAAAATGCGATGTCTGCCCCTCCTATTCGTGCCCAAATAGTTGCTGGGGGCTGTTCTCAAATAGTTCGTCCTATTTTTAGTGGTGGGGAGCCCGACAATTTAGATCTCTGGTGAGGGAAACCCAAAAGGAAGAGGGGGTTGAGGAAGGTGAGGGGGCCCCGGGCCCTTTTCAGGCCCCCAACTAAAGGGGTGTTGAGTTCCCCCCGGTCTTTGGGTTTTTTTTTTTTCGATGTCTTGGGGGGAAGTGTGATAGTCAACCCTTTAAAAAAACCCTTGGGTTGCTGGTCAAAAACGGCCGCTAGTTTAAAATGGCGGTTCTGCTACCGAGTCAAACCCCTGTGCGACGTCCCCCGATGTGAAGGGCCTGCACTCTCTCCTTTACAAAGGTTTGACAAAAATTTTTCAGAGTTTAAAGAAGGTATTGTATTATAAATACACCCTGTATTTGAATCAAAAAACCCCAAAAAAGGTTGGTAACCCTTTGGTTTAAATGCCAAAAAAAGAAATTTTGTCGTATATGGGGAGTGAAAAAACCGGCATTTTTTTAAAATTAACCCCCTAAAATAGGTTAATTAACCCCTTTGGAATTATAGTGCTCCCAGAAATGGAAGTGAAAATTTATTGTTTAGGGGTGAAAAACACCTGTTTTATCTATATAAAACCCCTAACAACAGGCTTAAATTACCCTTTGGAAAATGAAATGGCCCCCCGAATTTCCGAAGTTTTTGTTATTGGGGGGGGAAAAAACGTGTATTTTTCTAAAATACCCCATTAACAACAGGTTTAATTAAACCCCTTTGGGTCTAAAAAGGCCAAAAAAAACAGATGAAAAATTTGATGTAATATGGGGGGGGAAAAAACCACATGTATTTGATCCAAATGGACCAGTAAAAAGGTTGAGAAAACTTGGATATGAAAATTTTTCTGAAAATGAACAGGTAAATTTAAAAGTTCATGGGGCAGAATTTTCCCCCTGGATTTAAAGAGAATACCCAAAAACTAAAAAAAAATAGAGAGGAGCAGTCTCTGAATTTCTTTCAGAAGGATCAGAAGGGTACAGAAAAACTGGTGAGAACTCAGGCTTTGATAAAAACTATTTGCTTTGGGGGCTTGCGCAGAGAGGCGCTTATGCAGGGCACAACGAGAGAACTGTGAGGAGATGCGTGCCCTCCTTTTTTTATTCTGTGTGTCACGAAGCCCCGCCCGGGCTTGGTTGGCTTCGTTGCAATGTCATTGAGGGGTTTCCTTTTTTTCCCCCGGTTTCCCCCATTTTGCCAATGCTTGGGTTTTTGCAATAAAAAACCGCTTGTTCCCCGAACCCCCAAATTCGTTTTGTGAGAACCAAGTTTCCTGAAATTTTTAAAAGATTCCACTTTGAAGAATCGATTCGGCCATTCAAATGGCGAATAAAAAATGTTTTCCCTTTTGAAAAAAAGTGTTTTATAGTGTAAAAACAAATAAAATATTTAAATTTATTTATAATTAATATATTATATAATATATATATATATTTATACCAAATTTTTGGTCGCTTTTTAATCTTTTCAACCCTTGGTAAGCTAAATGCTTTATACCATCTTTTTTTATGCTGTAAAAAAAAATTTAAAAAAAAAAAAAACTCCCGTTGCTGTATTTTGTTCAAAAATGCCTCAAAAAAAAAATTTTTTTTTTTTACAAAATTTTATCAAAGCATCCTTTGACCCCCCAAGGTCACCTATAAAAACATCAACCAATCCACAAAAAAACAAGCAAAAATATGCTCTATAAGAAAAAAAAAGAAAAATTTTGGTGTCAGACTATGAGCTAAAATGAATTTTTTTTTTAACGAAAATTTTTATTGTGTAAATCAATAAAACTAAAAAAAATGTATCAAAATTTTTATAATTTTATTGTACTGAACCCTTTGTAAAGTTTTCCCGTCTTTATCCTAAGGCGAACACTGTAAATTAACCAAAAAACAAGGGAGAACTGTGTTAATTCCCAACCCGCATTTTCATGGCCCCCAACGCTAAAAAAAGTACGGAACACCTGTGTGCCCAAAATGCACAATACACCCCTATATAAGATCCATGAGGGGTGTTGAATCCAAAATGGGGCAACTACTGCAAGGTTTTATCTGTTCTGGTTCTGGTTCTTTGGGGGCTTTGCAAAAGCAACACGGCACCCACCAAAATCTATTTTTCCAAAAACCCAAAAAATAACTCTTCCTTTGTACGCCCCATGCGCCCAAGCAGCAGTTTACACCCAATTGGGGCATTGCCGAATTTGGAAGAAATTGCGAAATTGATTATTCCCCGGATTCCATGAAAAAAATTAAAAATTTTTCGAAAAATTGCTTTATTGAAAATAATTTTTTTTTTTTAAATTTTATTTATTTTTTTTTTTCTTCATTGTGTTGCAGGGGATAAGGGGCCTTCATGGAAATTTCAGCAGTGAAATCTTCCTTGTATGAAAATACTGGAAAAAGGATCCATGGTGAATACCGCTGTAGCGATGTGAGCATGTTGCTACTCTAAAAAGCTCGCTTTTTTAACCAAGAGGAGCAAAATGCGACACCGAGGGCGATTATAATGAAAAAGAGTTTAAACTTTTGGGGAGAAACAGTTAGTGGGCTAAATGTCGAGGGGGGAGTATTGGATCAGCAAGAAGCTTTAGCGGGGTTAAATGAACGGGGGGGAGTTCTAGGGGACCAAAAAGGTTTGGCCACTTTCCCCCCTGGATTCCTAGAAAAATTGCCAAGTTGGGCGAAAAGCTGGGGAACTTCTAGAAATCCCAACCTAGTGGACACTGCTCTTCTACAGCCGGAAGAGCCCCAACAGTATAGGGGGGATGGGAATGAGGAAAGGGAAAAAGACTTTAGTATTTAGGGGATTCTAAAATCATAAGAGGATAGGAAAATTTGTCGCCGGACCGCCTTAATCAAAAATGGTTGCTTTTCCCCCAGTCCCGGGGGTTCGGCATTGGGGGACCGGGGGGGAAAAAAATTAGGGGGAGGGGGGGGAAATGCCCCAGCTTTTGGGTCCATTTGGAAACCAATAACAGAATACCGGTTGGTGGGGACCCAAAAAGAAAAATTTTAAAAAGAACTAGGCTCAAAGTAAAGGGGAAAGGATCCAATTGTGTTCTGGGGGAATCTGCCGGTCCTTCGCTACTCAGGGAAAAGACAGGGGGAGCTCATGGGTTAAATGCATGATGGTTTTGGGTGTAGGACAGAGGGTTTGGGTTTTTAGGCATGGGCTGATTTTTCTTTGGGGACAATCTTTTTTCTACAGTAAAATGCACCTGAATGGAAGGGGGTCTGCTGTGCTGGGGAAAAATTCTAAAAGGGGGTGCGGGAGTATTTAAACAGGGATGAGGAGGGGGACAATATAAAAAAATAAAAATGTGATAGGTTAGAGAGTGGCCGACTATATCGGCGGGTTGAAAAGCGGAATGGGGGGGGGGGGTAACCAGTGATAAGGAAACCATGTGTTGCAAAAAAAAATTGAAGTGTAGGTCCCCACAATATCTCATGAAATCTTTTGCTATTATATTGTGTAAAAAAATTTAATCCTTTGCGGGCCACTAAAGGTATAAGTATAATCCCTGCCATCATCTAAAGGGTAATTTTTAAAAACCATGCCATTACCAAGGAGAGATTTTTAATCGAATGCTGTCATCTGAAAGGTAAATTTTTAATCCCTTTGGTTACTGATGGGAATGGTGACCCTGCCTTTAAAATTTAAATGTTAGATACAATCCCAAACCATGACAAAAAGGGGAAAATTTTAAAACGGAAAGGGAACAAAAATGTTTTCACAAATTAGAAGTCTTGCAATCAAAATGGGGGGGAACTTGGGCGCTGTTGAAGGGAGTGTTTGATTGGTAGATTCTGAAAAAAGGGCTACCCCCTGCATAAAATTGGGCGGTCAACTTTCAAGGTTTTAATCTATTTGGAAAAGACAGAGGAACAGGGGGGAGGAGGAATGTGTTGTATGAAAAGGGAATATGAAAGTCAAATGTGAAAAGGTAATACAGGAGGAGTAGCAATATGGGGAAACATTGTGGGTGGAAATACAAGAGGGGATTGATGCAGAAAAATATTTTTTGGTGTTCATAGACCCCCGAACATCCTGGGGGGAATAGAAAACAGATGTAAAAACAAAGGGGTGCGGGCAGCCAGGCAGGTAAAGTGATAAAAGGGGTGCTTTAATTTCCCAGGCATTGACTGGGGTCACAGTTCTGCATCAACTGAAAAGGGAAGGAAGTTCCTCAATTGTTAGAGGTAATTTTATGGGGCAGTTTGGGGAGGAACCCACTAAAAAGTGATCTCTTTTGGATCTGGTATTTCTAAAAAGTAGAACTTGTCAAAAGCGGCACGTTTTGTGAAAAACTGGTTTTCAGTGTAAAATAAAATTTTTTTTTGGGCGTAAATTAAAAAAGAAAAAAGGCGGGAAGGCCAAAAACATTTTTTTTAAAAAAGGGCCCAAAATTTTCCTTTTGGGGATGCAATACAGGGACCAAGCTGGGAGAGCTATTAGCAAAATGATATAGAAGCCAAATGGGGACTTTTAAAAATACTTTGGGGGGAAAATTTTTGCAAAATATTCCTATGGGAACAAGTTAGGGACTTAAAAAAAACCAAAATGGCTTCTACCCTTTTGTTTGAGGGTAATAAGCAATTAAAAAGGGATTTAAAAGTTTTTAAATCGAGGGGTCGGGTAGCCTTTGAAAAAAATAGGAGCTTAATAAAATTTTGTAAAAAATGATAAAACAGCTAAATTCAAATGAAAGGAGGGGGCCGGACATTGGGGGTAAAAAACCCCCGAAAATTTAAACATATAAAGCCAAAAAGCCAGAGTCGGGGTAGTAGGACCCCTTTAAAAACCTGTGATGGGAGTGGTCCTGGGACCAAGAGAAAGGGGAGGTCTAAATAGGGTTTTTCAGTTTATATATACTACATGAATAGTTTGTTTTATGGGGGTGGGCCCTAAAAAGTAGGTGGTGCCAGTACGCTATAATTTAAATTTGGGTCAGGTTAAAAAAAAATCAAAGCCAAGTTAAATAAAAATGAAGTGAACAAGGTCAAGGGGCCCGTGGGGATTCACCCAAGATTTTTTTAAAAAAGGCTCAGTGGTTTCTCTGTGCCCTGTACATATTTTTAGGATTCCCCGGGGTGGTAAATTTCCCGGACACGGCGCAAGGCAAATGTTGTTCCCTCTTCAAAAAAGGCTCCAAGTCTTGCCCAGGTAATTATAGACTAGTAAATTTAAATCTGTTGGGGGAAAAAAATGTTTGAGGGGCTCATAAGGGGTAATACAGGAATGTTGGAAAACAAATTATTAGGGATTGCCAGCAGGATTTACTAAGGACAG
The DNA here is from genome assembly GCA_025379985.1 of Phyllomedusa bahiana. NCBI lineage: Eukaryota > Metazoa > Chordata > Amphibia > Anura > Hylidae > Phyllomedusa > Phyllomedusa bahiana. The sequence continues at coordinate 19,293 of JAODAL010048321.1, read as the reverse complement.
AAACTTTCAGCCAATCTGATCTGTTTTTTTGAAGAGGTGAGTAAACTGGATGGGGGCCGGTGGATTTTGTTTTAAATTTTTCAAAAACTTTTTACATGTCCAGCTAAGCATTTGTTAGGGAATTTAGAAACCCTTTGGGTTAGGTAACAGTGTGTCATTGGATTAAAAACTGGGGCCCGGATCTTCTCAGAGAGTGGTGGTAAAAGACTCCTATCTGAGTGGGCCCCGGTTTTGAGTGGTTTTGCCCCCAGGGCCAGTTTAGGTCCTTCTTATTTAAAAAGATTTTTTAACGAATGTAGAAGGGGCAAAAATACGGTTTCGATTTTTGCGATTTTATGTTAGCATTTTTATCGACAAAGTTGAAATCGGGAAGGTTTTTATGGTGATGAAATTCCAAAATGCGATAATTAAAATTTAAAAACTAGCTATCTATAAAATCGCGCCTTTTTCGGCGCTTCCTGTAATTTTGGGGCCAGCAAATAGATTACAGAAAAGCAGGGGGGGAAAGTGTTTGGGACGTCTGACTGGGATGTTATGGTTGCGATTTGGGTGGAAAAAAAAAACCCTGACCTGTTTTACTTAAAAAAGCGTTTCCTTTTTAGCCTCAGTTCTTCAGGTTCATAGGGATAGGACCGCGTTGCCGTGGCCCAAAAGCCCAGCGAAAAAAAAGTCTATTTCTCCAGAGAAACCTCTAATTTTTCTGTATCCTTCCAATTTTTGTTGATTAAATTTGAAGATTTTATGTAGTTAGCTAGAGATTTTAAAGCAGCATCTACCGCTGTAAATTCACGGCGGTGGGAGCGGGGGGGGGGGGGGGAGCAGCGGGCGAACACAGACAAGCTAAATATATAAAAAACACTGGATAAGCTCACCAAGACTTAGTGTAGACATTGTAGTGGAATATCTTTATTATTAACAGTTTGCTATTGAAATATTTCCTGGATATTGGGCAGCCTGAACTTATATTGGATATACTCATTTCTAGTAACTGCAGTTCTCTTTGTTAGCTGCAAAACTCCACTTTTATTGTCAGTATACATTTCAGATAGGTGTTCATTTTCAATTTTACCCATTACACCTGTGACTGTTGATATATCCACCTTGCAGTTAAATTACAATACAGCAATCTTGTAGTCAGCACAGGTTGTTTGTTGCCAAAAATACCGTGTATCGTACGAAAACATCACAGTTACGTGTTTTTGACTTTTGCGCACCCAGCATTGTCATTGACGCAGCATCCACGTAAATCTTAAAACAGCAATTCTATATTCACCACAGGTGAATTGAAAGGTGCAAAAAATACCGTTTATTATACCAAAACATAACAGTTACGTGTTTTTTTACTTTTGCGCACCCAGCATTGTTCATTGACGCAGCATCTACGTAAATCTTAAAACAGCAATTCTATATTCACCACAGGTGAATTGAAAGGTGCAAAAAATACCGTGTATTATACGAAAACATAACAGATACAGACATAACAGACTCCTTTTTCCCGGCACTTTTTTAATCTGGGGGTCAGACAGGTTTAATGGTCATACTGCGGTCCAGGACAGGTATAGTCAATGTCCAGTGAAACTAAAATGGTGGTTGAAAGACTCCTTTTTGCGGCACTTTTTTAAATCTGGGGGTCATGCAGGTTTGGGGCTCATGCTGCGTTCCAGGACAGGGATATTCAATGTCCAGTTCAAGTTACTTGATGGTTCAAATCATACTGCCTTCTGGCACTTTTTAATTTGTGGATGATGCAGGTTTAAGGGTCAGGCTGTGGTACAAGACAGGGATAGTGAATGGTCTGTGACTTTTTTTCTGTGACTTTTATAACCTAAGTGTGTTGCCTAAGATGTAGCACGTATCCATTTGACTGTTGTGGATGTTAATTTCAGCTTCTCCAGCCTTGTTTGGGTGTAATAATGAAGGTGTTGTTGCTCTCCCATAGACTTTAATGGTAATCGCTCATAATCGATGCTCACTATCGAAAAACCTTATCGATAGCGGCCGACTATCGACTATCGCTCGATCTCGATAGCCAACGCAATCGCTCAACACTACAGATGACACCATGCTATGCAGGGTAGTGCAATCTATGGAAGATACTCATAAATTGCAAGCAGACCTAGACACACTGAGTGCTTGGGCATCCACTTGGCAAATGAGGTTCAATGTGGATAAATGTAAGGTTCTGCATCTGGTAGAAATAATCTACAGGCATCATATGTCCTAGGGGGAGAAAACTTGGAGAATCGCTTGTTGAGAAAGATCTGGGCGTTCTTGTAGATCATAGACTACAGAACAGCTTGCAGTGTCAATCAGCTGCCTCTAAGGCAAGTAAGATATTGCCGTGTATTAAAAGAGGCATGGACTCACGGGACAAGGATGTAATTCTACCGCTGTACAAAGCATCGGTGCGTTCTCACTTAGAATATGCTGTTCAGTTCTGGGCCCCAGTTAATAGAAGAGATGTAATGGAGCTAGAGAGAGTACAAAGACGAGCAACCAAACTTATAAGGGGAATGGAGCATCTTAGTTATGAGGAGAGGTTAGTAGAATTGAACTTATTTAGTCTTTAGAAAAGACGGCTTCGGGGGGACATGATTAATTTATATAAATATATAAATGGTCCCTACAAAAAGTATGGGGAAAAATTATTTCAAGTGAAGCCCCCTCAAAAGACAAGGGAACATTCCCTTCGACTAAAGAAAAAAGGATTCAATCTCCAGAGGAGAAGAGCGTTCTTCATTGTAAGAACTGTCAATCTGTGGAATAGCTTGCCTGAGGATCTGGTCACAGCAGGAACTGTAGAGAGTTTCAAGAAAGGCTTAGATAACTACCTGGAACTAAAGAATATTAATGCGTACGTAGCGATGTAAAATTCTGGATCCTGGCTGGTGGAGGCTCTGTGGTCAGAGATATGATCTCCTCTGGAGCAGATTGGTTCTTGCCTTGTGGGTTCCAGGGCATTAACCAGTGGTGAGGCTAGGCTTGAAGTCCTTGTCTCTCTCCCTCACCCACATTTTCCCCATTCTTGGTTGAACTTGATGGACATGTGTCTTCTTTCAACCGTACTAACTATGTAACTATGTAACTATGTAACGCTAAAAAAATTTGTGAAGCACCTGTGGGGTTGATATACTCACTGCAACCCTGGATGTATTCCTTAAGGAGTGTAGCTTCCAATATGGGGTCTTTTAGGGGAGTTTATTAGCAACTCAGGGTGTCTGCAAGCCTGAAATGGAACCTAAATAACATCGTAATGACAATGAGACCTCACAGTGTGGTAGGTGCTCCTCCTACTTGGAGGCTTTTGATTGAGCCAAATAGTGCACTAGGGCAGCATATGGGATGTCTCTGAAAACTGCAGAATCTGGGGACTCGATATTAAGTTGCATTTATTTGGTCACATCTAATGTGTTCCAATGAATAATGAATAAAAATTGAAAATCTGCAAAAAAAGTCAAATTTAGAAATTTCACTTCCACTTTTCTTGAATTTCTTTGAAATATCTAAAGGGGTAACAAACTTCCTAAATGCTTTTTTAAATAATTTAAGAGGTGTAGTTTCTTAGATGGGGTCATTTATGGGGGTATCTAACATACAGACCCGTAAAAGCCACGTCCGTCAGAACTGGACTGGTCCCTAAAAAAATCTTTTTTTGCTAATTTTCTTAAAAAAGTGAAAAATTACTACTAAATTTCTAAGCCCCTTAATGTGTTAAAGAAAAAAATAAAAAAAATTATGCCAACCTACAGTAGTACAGTAGATGAAAGTTATAAACTATTTTGAGTGGAATAACTATCTGTCTTACACAAAGAAATGTTTGAACTTTGAAAATTGCTAATTTTTGCAAATTTTCATAATATTTTAATTTTTTTCACAAATACGCAAGGACTTTTTGGACCAAAATGTATTACTAACTTGAAGCACAATGTGTCATGAGAAAACAGTCTCTGAATCACTTGGATAGGTAAAAGTGTCAAAAAGTTATTCTCACATAAAGTGACACATGTCAGATTTTAAAACCGGGCCTCTGTCAGGAAGGTCAAAACTGGCTCCAGCAGTAAGGGGTTAATAATTACAGTGCAGTTTTAGCAGGATAAACAAATGAGGTGGATAATACGCCAAGGGAACAATTCATGCAATCTAAAAGCCAGAAACATATAAAAGCCAGATTAATGTTTGCAATAAGAAATAGAGAAGAGCATCATACGTTTATCACAATATACGACAGACATTCAGGTATGATTAAACATACTATTCCTCACCATTGGGCCAGAAATATGATCACCTTTTTATAGACCCACCAAGATGTATATTTATAAGAGGGAGATCAGTAGGTGACATTAAAGCACAGTCTAAAACTCATCATGCGAGACTAGCTACCCAAAGGAATGGGACATTTGCATGTTTATCCTGGCAAAACTGCACTGCAATCATCAAAGGGCCCAATATTACCCATCCTACTCAGGGCACTGAAATCAAAATACAAGGTTTCCATAGTTGTAGTAGTAAAAATGTGGTTTATTTATTAAAATGCCCTTGTGGGAAGAGGTATGTAGGACAAACGAGTAGGATGATTAAAGTACGATCAAACGAACATAAATCTGCTATACGTACTTTCCAGGCCAGAGTCAAGGAGACACAGGATAAAACAGCTAGTAAATTCAGTGAGACCACAGTGGCCAGGCATTTTTATGAAAGGGGCCATAGAGTTAGTGAGTTAAGATGGTGTATACTGGAAGAGGTGGCTGTTGGGGACGCTAATTTAGTTAGATCTAAACTTTTACAAAGAGAGGCATATTGGATTGACAGACTTGAGTCAATGATACCAAAAGAGTTAAATGAGGCTTTTAACTTGAGATGCTTTCTATGATATAGAAATGTTTTAGATGTTGTTGTTTAGTAATGTTGTTTGAACCATGAACAGGTGTTAAAGGGTTAAGCACCTTTAAAAGAGGACTCAGACATAGGTGGAACATGCTTGTGATAGGAAGCAGAGTTTTTCGAAACGTCACCGTTGCAAGATTCAGCAAGTTAATGTTCCTGCTAGTTCTACATCTACTCCTATGAAAGGAATGAGCAATTGAAAGATGGACTAATCAAGCACCGCCAGGTTACTTTTCACTACATTTATTGTTATATCCAGTTATGTGTATATTTGGAAATTCGGATAAGTACTGAAATATAAAAATATTTATAAGACTATGAGCCTGCCTGTGAATTATGCTGAAAGGCCACTCTGCCAGGAAGAAGCCATTACTCCAAAAGAAACATATAAAAGCCAGATTAATGTTTGCAAATGCACACAGGAACAAAGACCTATATTTTTGGAGACGTGTTCAAGGGTCTGGCGAAACTAAAATTGAGCTGTTTGGCCATAATGACCATCGTTATGTTTGGAGGAAAAAGGGAGAAGCTTGAAAGTGTAAAAACACCATCCCAACTGTGAAACACGGGGGTGGCAGCATCATATTGTGGGGTTGTTTTATTGCAGGAACAACTGGTGCACTTCCCAAAATAGATGACATCATGAGGAAAGAAGATTATGTGGCAATTCTGAAGCAACATCGCAATACATCAACCTGGAAGTTTAAGCTTGGGTGGAAATGGGTCTCCCAAATGGACAATGACCGGAAGCATACTGCCAAACTGGTTACAAAGTGGCTTAAAAATAACCAAGTCAATGCTTTTGAGTGATTATCACAAAGCTCTGATCTCAATCCTATTGAAAATTTATGGGCAAAGCTGAAAGGCAGATGCGAGCAATGCGGCCTACAAACATGGCTCAGTTACACCAGTTCTGTCAAGATGAATGGGCTCAAATTCCTACCAACTATTGTGAGAAGCTTGTGGAAGGATATCCAAAAAGTTTGACCTGAGTCGTACACTTTAGGGGCAATGTTACCAAATACTAATGAAATGTATGTAAACTTTTGACTTTTTAGAAAGTAATAAAATACCTTAAAATATTCTCTCTCTCTCATAATTCTGGCATTTAGCAAATATAAATAATTTTGGTAATCCTCATTGACCTATAACAGGTAAGGTTTATTCTGATTTCATGTCAGATAGTGAGAAAAACATGCATATGTGTCTTTTTACATAGTGTATATAAACTTTTGTACATTAAATGTACATTAAAATCTATATAAATTGGGTATCAACATAATTGTATCGACCCACAGAGTAAAGTTAACATGTCATGAACCAAAAAATAAAAATAAAAAACACTCCCAAAATTGCTGTATTTTCTTCATCCTGCATGAATTTGAAGGTGATCAAAAAATCATGTCTCCTGAAAAATGGTACCAATAAAAATGTCAACTCATCTTGCAAAAAGCAAGCCCATACGCAGCTCAGTACACAAAAAAAGTTATGTCTCTCAGACAATGGTGATGCACAAAACAGTTTTCTTTTTTAAATAAAAGTGTTGTTGATGTGTAAAAGCAGTAAAACATAAAAATTTGCAAATTTTGTATCGCTGTAATCATATTGACCTGCTGAGTAAAGCTAACATGTAATTTGTACTGCATGGTGACCTCTGCAAAAAATAAAAATAAAAGAACTCTACCAGGATGTTTAAAACACCTCAACAGAACCTTGATAAAAAGTGATCATAGCATCATAGAAACCACATAATGGTAGCAATAAAAATGTCAACTCATCGTGCAATAAATAAGCCCTTAATCAGCTCTGTATAAAGAAAAATAAAAAAAAGCTATTGCTGCTGGGTTATGACAATATAAATACTAAATTTTTTACAAACGTATTTCTATCATGTAAAAGTAATAAAACATAAACTATATAAAATGTATATTATTACAATTGTAGCCACCCCAACAGTAAAGTTATCCTGTCTTCTATACCACACAGGGAACATTGTAAAAATGAAGCCCAAAAAAGAATGGTGAAACTGCATCTTTTCCTCCTTTTCATGGCTCAGTGCTAAAAAAACCTATGCAAAAAAAAAAGAGTGAATTGTCATAAAACTTAACTTTTAATATTACAAATATCTAAAAATAACACAGCACCATCAAAAAGCGTAAAAAAATCAAGGAAATCCCGAGAAAAAGATATGCAGGGCATAGGGGAGGGACCGCAGGTAGTAACCCTATCTGGCCCGATAAAAGGGAAATATTCTGCCGTACCCTGATCCAAAATACAGGAGAAATCTCCCTTATGAGGGCGGTCCTGTCAGGAACCTAGCCCTGTATTAACTTACCCTAGAACAATTCTAAAGGTCTCATCCCAACAAGTTTCGATCCTCCTATGTGTTTAAACTGATCACATCAAGGGATGGTTTGGAGCACGAGGGACCAAAAGAAAGATAGCCCAAAAAGTCATATAGGGTAACCGAAAAAACAATGAGGGATACCATATATCAACAACGCCTCAAATGTTGTAAGTGAATGTACTCTTATAGATCCAGAGGTCAAGGTGTGTATGCAAAATTAGAAGATTAAATGCATACAGCATACCTAAACAGCAGTATGGCACCCAAGTAGAGATGGGCAAATTGATTCTAACGAAGTGGAATTCGTTTAGAATTTCAGGAAAACTTCGGATCGGAACGAAATCGAAGTTTGGGGTACTTCGCGTGAACGAAGTGTGCTTTTGATTGATAACATGGCTGCGAGCACATGGCATTACATGGGGCAAAGAACTTCGGGAGGAAGAAGGGCATAGCCTGCATGACATGTGCAGAGATGAAGCCAATCAGAGACCGGTGGGATTCTGTGACGTCACCGCACTATATAAGTCCGGGCGCGACGCTGGGAGCTCAAGCCGCTCTCACTGTACTGATTAGGGAAGGTGCTGCCGCGGCTGCTTGTGATAGCTGATACTAAAGAACTCATTTTTATACAGCGATTTTTGGGGGGTGTCTCAGCTTGTCTCAGAGATGGCTTCTCTTAACGTTCTATTTCTGATTTTGTAGGGTATTGGATCTGAAGTCCAGTGTGCATCCAGTGCAGCTGCATATACATTTTGATGCTATCTGCTCACAGCACATTGAATATCCAAGGGTGATGAAAGCCTGTTCCTGTTGTATTCATTTAAAGAAACAGCGTTTTTACAATACAAATACCACTTCATTTTTGGCTGCTCAATTCTTTTGCGCAATTTACATCCAGGGGTTAATTAAGCGTTGTTCTGCTGCTGTGGTTTATTTCCCCGCCAAAAAATCCATTGTTCCTGTAGCATAATTCACAAGCGAAGGTTAATTACAAGTTTTCCTCTTGTTGTGTAGTGTAAAATACAAGCCATTGTAACACGCTATAAAGATGGTAATTTTTGGCTGCTCAATTCTATTGCGCAATTTACATCCAGAAGTTAATTAAGCGTTGTTCTGCTGCTGTGGTGACTAAAATAAAACCGTCTTTTTCACCGGCAAAAAAATTCATTTTTCCTGTAGCATAATTCACAAGCGAAGGTTAATTACAAGTTTTCCTCTTGTTGTGTAGTGTAAAATACACGCCATTGTAACACGCTACAAAGCTGGTAGTTTTTGGCTACTCAATTCTTTTGCGCAATTTACATCCAAGGGTTAACTAAGTATTTTTCTGTAGTTGTACTCAGTAAAAGAAACTTTGTTTTTCACCGCCACAGAAGATAATCTGTAGCATAATTCATATCCGAAGGTTAATTAAGCCTGTTTGTGCTTTTATATTCAGTAAAATACACATAGTTTTTAAACAGCACATACAAGTCAATTTTTCCTGCCCATTTGTGGAGCGCAATTTATATCCAAGGGTTACCCAAGCTTGTTACTGGGTTCATTTGGAGTCAAATTCAGGGTGTGTATTTATCATATACAGATATCTTCATCAAACAGTGTCTGTACATTTTAGAACAAACAGTATGTCAGACAGAGAGGTGGCAGGCTCTTCACCTGCGAGTGGCAGTGGCACAAACATTCCTGGAGCAGGCCCAGGTCGCAGCACAACAAGGGGACGTCGCAGCAGGGGTCACTCGGTGAGGCCACAACGGCCGCTGTCATCTAGCGGCTGTGTACTGACTAGCAACCCAAGGGTCCTTTATTGGTTGACTAGGTCATCCACTTCCTCCCAGATGACATCTGACAACCCCAGCCAAGAGTCGGTGGGAATGTCAGACACAACCCTTAGTTGGCATGGCCCGGGAGCGGGTCAGCGGCCCTCACCTGTCCTCAACCCGCCTCTGTCTCATGCGGTTCCCTCAGTAAGAGATCTACTATGTGGTCTTGGCTCAGGGGCACTATATAGCGAGGATGAACAATTTGAGGAGGGCAGTCAGCAGCTACTTGGAAGCGAAGAAATGGGGCCAATATCCCCTGCTTCTTGCAGTAGGCGGCAAAGTATAGATGTTGAGAGTGGCATGGGAGGTCATGTTGTGAGGGGTCAGCCTCTGCATACCAAGACCGGTGATGAGGACAGCAGTGACGATGAAACACAAATAGATGATGATGTAGCCGACCGCACTTGGGAGCCGGGTTAGGCAAGGGTTTCATCATTGTCAGGAGAAGAGGGCGTCAGCTTGCGCGTCAGGCAGCGGCACAGCCAGCAAGTGGGTTGCGTGGCCAAGAGACAGTAGGGTAGCAGCAGGGTGAGGCCGGGAGCCAAGCGGCCACGGGGGAGAACACCCGCTTCGCAGGTCCAAGAAAGTAGTGGCACAGGGCCCCAGCGAGGCAGCGGTGGTAGTAGTCCCTCAGTGCGGAGCGTTGTCGGTAAAATCAGCTTCGCGGCGGTGTGGCAGTTCTTTGCTAAGACACTGGAGGAGCCGAATATGGGTATATGTATGTAGAATCTGTGGGCAGAAAGTGAAGCGTGGCCAGGGAGCTAACGTTGGCACCACGGCCCTGTGTCAACACATGCAGCGTCACCATCCGGTGGACTGGGAGAAACGGGGCTCAGATGTGGTGGTCCATCCTGCCGCCGCAGCAGCAGCAGCGGCCAGTGGCATGGTGGTAGAGGAGGAGGAGACGGACAATGGTGCAGGAGCCGCAGTTTGACAACGTGGAGGAGATAGCGGCGTCTCCTGCGCCATTGTCTGCCTCCTCCTCCACCACCACCACCATCTCAGCCTACACAAGTACTGCTCCATCATACCACATGTTTAGGGCACAGCGGTGTCACGCAGTTCTACACCTGGCTTGCCTCAGCGAACGAAGTCACACAGGGGAGGAACTGCTCCGCGTCATGCAGCAAGAAATCGATGTGTGGCTTTCTCCGCACCAACTGCAAATCGGAACCATGGTGACGGACAATGGGAGGAACATGGTGTCCGCACTGCACCGAGGAGGGAAGGTCCATGCGCCCTGCATGGCGCATGTGTTCAATCTGATTGTGAAAAGGTTCCTGAAGTCTTCCACCGATCTTCAGAAGATTCTGAAATTGGCCAGGAAACTGTGCATGTACTTCATCCATTCCTAAAAAGCCAGGAACACCCTCTTGAATTGCAGCGGCAGAACGGTCTCCCCCAACACACTCTGATATACGATGTTTCCACCCATTGGAATTCCAGCCTGCACATATTGGACCGACTGTATGAACAGAGAAAGGCCCTTAATGATTTTTTGATGATCCAGGCAGACAGGAGTACTCCCCTGTGTAACTTTGATGTCAGCCAGTGGCAGCTCATGCGTGACACCTTCCGTTTGTTGAGGCCATTCGAGGAGGTGACGTTATTTGACAGTCGCCAGGACTACGGGATGAATAACGTCATTCCACTGCTTCATGTCCTGGAACAGATGCTGAAAAATCTGTCTGGGCAGGGGACTGGAGATGTGGCGACTACATCTCGCGGCCACATGAGTCCGGTGGGGACTGAACTGGAGGAGGAGGAGGACATTGGAGAAGAAGCATTTTCTGATGAAATGAGTGGATTTTCTACCCAGGTGACAAGAGAGGAGGAGCAGGAGCAGCTGGAGAAGGTAGATGGAGTTGAGGAAGACGAGGCAGATGACCCGCAAGCACTGTGGCAGTATACAGTGGAGATGGAGGCAGGGAGCCCTTCGGAGTCACTTGTGCAGATGGCCCGCAGCATGCTGATTTGCCTGGCTAGTGACAGCCGAATAGTCAGCATCCGGCAGAGGGATGACTTCTGGCTCTCCACCCTATTGGACCCTCGCTACCGGTCCAAAATGGGAGCCTTTTTCCCAAATACTGTAGAGAAATCCTCCGTAGTCAGTTGGCAGCTGCCTATGTGCGGCATCGTCCCTCCTCTGACAGGTCTGACCGGGGGGTTCTTCAGCATTCACGTACTACTGCTGCAGCTGCTGGGGGAAGGTGAGGGGGGGTAGGAGCAGTACCAGCTCCCTCAGCTGCAGCCTAAGTCTGGAGTCACTGATGAGTAGCTTCCTTCACCCGCCTTGTGAGGAGGGCAGTCGCCAGCAGCAGCAGGACCTGGAGCAGTCCCTGAACCAACAGGTGGTGGCCTACTTGGACAGCACTCTGCCACCCCAGTTAGAAGATCCGCTGGACTACTTGGCAGCCAAACTGGATGTGTGGTCGCAACTTGCCGAGTTTGCAGTAGAGAAGCTGTCATGCCCGGCCAGTAGTGTGCCATCAGAGCGGGTGTTCAGTGCGGCGGGGGCCATCGTTACCCCAAGCAGAACCCGCTTGTCCACGGGAAATGTGGAACGACTGACCTTTGTCAAGATGAATCAGGCGTGGATCGGCCAGGATTTCCACACACCAATGCCTTAGGCGTCAGACTACATCAGCCATGACGCCTCACCCAAACTGTGAGAAATGAGTCTGGGTTCAAACTACCTGCCTCAGCCACTATTGTGCCACTCTCTGACCTCATGCTGTTGCTCCTGCCGTCACCTCCATTCTCTGTCATTGTGCCACTCTGTGGCCTACTCCTGTTTTTGCCACCTCCAGAATGCCATTGTGCCACTGTCTGAACTCATGCTGCTGCTGTGGCTGCTGCCGTGACCTCCACTCTCTGTCATTGTGCCACTCTGTGGCCTACTACTGTTTTTGCCACCTCCAGAATGTCATTGTGCCACCGTCTGACCTCATGCTGCTGCTGTGGCTCCAGCTGTGACCTACACACTCTGTCATTGTGCCACTTTCTGACCTTATACTGCTGCTGTGGCTGCTGCTGTGACCTCCACTCTCTGTCATTGTGCCACTCTGTGGCCTACTCCTGTTTTTGCCACCTCCAGAATGTTATTGTGCCACTCTCTGACCTCATGCTGCTGCTGCCGTGACCTCCACTCTCTGTCATTGTGCCACTCTGTGGCCTACTACTGTTTTGGCACCTCCAGAATGTCATTGTGCCACTGCCTGACCTCAATCTGCTGCTGTGGCTGCTGCCGTGACCTCCACTCTCGATCATTGTGCCACTCTCTGACCTCATGCTGCTGCTGCCGTGACCTCCACTCTCTGTCATTGTGCCACTCTGTGGCCTACTACTGTTTTTTCACCTCCAGAATGTCATTGTGCCACTGCCTGACCTCATGCTGCTGCTGTGGCTGCTGCCGTGACCTATACACTCTGTCACTGTGTCACTGCCTGACCTCATGCTGCTGCTGTGGCTTCTGCCGTGACCTCCACACTCTGTCATTGTGCCACTGTCTGACCTCATGCTGCTGCTGTGGCTGCTGCCGTGACCTCCACTCTCTGTTATTGTGCCACTCTCTGACCTCATGCTGCTATTGCTGTCACCTCCACTCTCTGTCATTGTGCCACTCTGTGGCCTACTACTGTTTTGCCACCTCCAGAATGTCATTATGCCACTGCCTGACCTCCTGCTGCTGCTATGGCTGCTGCCGTGACTTCCACTCTCTGTCATTGTGCCACTCTGTGGCTTACTCCTGTTTTTGCCACCTCCAGAACATCATTGTGCCACTGTCTGACCTCATGCTGCTGCTGTGGCTGCTGCCGTGACCTATACACTCTGTCATTGTGCCACTGTCTGACCTCATGCTGCTGCTGTGGCTGCTGCCGTGACCTCCACACTCTGTCATTGTGCCACTGTCTGACCTCATGCTGCTGCTATGGCTACTGCTGTGACCTCCACACTGTGTCATTGTGCCACTCTGTGGCCTAATCCTGTTTTTTGCCACCTCCAGAATGTCATTGTGCCACTCTCTGACCTCATGCTGCTGTGGCTGCTGCCGTCACCTCCACACTCTGTCACTGATGTTGCCACCTGAGCCCTCAGCTTGTTTTTTTCCAGCTGTCGCTGCCATGACTTTATCAGGCTACATTCCCACTTCAGTTTTTTGGTCAGTTTTGCGCTCTTTAGTGCCCAGGGAATTTTTTAGTGAAGCAATTCTATGAGTGGCGGCAGTCATATGCATGTCATACTAAAACACAACATTGTATGAAGACCAAACCAAGCTCCCTCTTCATATTTAAGCATGGCACAATGTTCTACAGCACCCTACAGGCTCTGTGCAGCCTGGAAATAGCTGTTTTTTTAACGCGATTCGTCCCGAAGCAATTTGGACCGAAACTAATTTTGTCGGAAAATTCGGCGAAGTCACCGAATCGAATTTTTGAGAAATTCGCCCATCTCTAGATATAATGTTACCAATGGTCTTAGATCGTTTGGCTACAATTCTGCAGCCTTTTTGTAAGATATTAGCCAAAATATTGTCTTGTTTTAATATTGGTATATAATAATAATATAATAATCTTTATTTCTATAGCGCCAACATATTCCGCAGCACTTTACAAATTCAAGGGTAAACATACAGTCATTACACATTAAAAGTACTTACAAATGAGACACAAGGTGTGAGGGCCCTGCTCGTGAGAGCTTACAATCTATTAGGGTGTATGGGTGAAACATACGGTAAGAAGTGCCAAGTTTACAATGGTCCGGCCATGTTTCATAAATAGGGGGTGTTTACATGAAAAATGGATGAACCTGCCACCCAGACTGTACATCTATATACAGATAAGTGCCTGTGAGTGCCCAAGTGCAGGGAGTGACAGATGTGTGTGATAGCAGTTAGGGATCTTGGTGGGCCAGACCGAGAAGATGTATTTTCAGGGCCCTCTTAAAACTGTGAGGGTTGTGAATGTGCCTGATCACCCGCGGTAGCATATTCCAGAGAATTGGTGCTGCATGTGTGAAATCTTGTAGGCGGCATGGGAGGTTGTAAACTATATTTTTAATGGCATTGAAATGCATACTATAATCTAAGACAATAGTTGGAATATCTTGTTTAATTCTAGATTTGTTGGATGATAACATTGTAGATCTTGGTATATCCCTTACCTTAGACACTGCTCTGTCTAAAACCCAATCAGGGTAACCTCGATCATGAAGTCGCACACAAATTTTCTGAGACTCAATTTGGAAGTCTTCTTCAGCAGTACAATTGCGTTTAGCACGTATCAGCTCACCAATTGGTATAGATAACTCAGTGTGCTTTGGGTGATTACTTTTAAAATGCAGGATTGTATTTCCTGCAATTGCTTTTCTGAAAGCATGAATTGGGCACACCCTGAAGATCAAGATCCAAAAAAGAGATATGATCTTTGTGAACAGAAAATGTGAAAGACAGATTCAGGGGATCGCTCTTGATATATTCGACAAACAGAGCTATGGCAGCCACAGGACCCCGCCATATTAATAGCAGGTCATAGATGTATCTGCCATACCACTCCACATTGGCCACAAAAGGATTGTCAGAAGTATATATATATACATGCATTCCCACCAAGAAAGAACAAGATTCGCTAAAAAGGGCGAAAATTTAGAGCCCATGGAGACACCTCTGAGCTGTAAATAAAATTTGTCATCTAATAAGAAAAAGTTGTGCTGCATCAGAAACGAGGTTACAGATTTAATGAATATTTTTTCATAACTAGTGTTAGAACTATAGGTGTTAAGGTGAAAATCTAAGGCAAATATTCCAATTTCCAAAGGAATGCTCGTGTACAGCAACTCGACATCACAGCTGAGCCACATATAAAGTGAGTGGCAAATTTTATTGGAAAAACTTGATAATACATCTCTAGAATCTTGTAAAAATCCGGGCACTCTACTAACTAAGGGCTGCAGCTGTGCGTCGAGCCACGGACACAAGTGTTCTCAAAGGGAGCCAAGTCCTGATACAATAGGTCGCATGGGTGGTAGGTTCAGATTTGTTATGAACCTTAGGCAGGCCATAAAGGAGGGGAACAGTACAATCCGTAGATAGAATATATTCAGATTCTCTATCAGAGAACACATGTAAGACTATACCCTCCTCTACCAAAGAAGTAAGTTTAGACCTAAATTGTACAGTAGGAGAGAGACTACCATAGGTAATAATAACATCATTTGCTGATAATAATTTATTCTATTCATAACAACAACAGTACTCCCCTTATCTGCCATCTTAAAGATTACACTTTCCATTTCCCGTATTTCTTCCAAAGCTTTACGTTGTCTAAATGAAAGATTAGACATACCAAAATGAACATGAGAGTCTATAAGCATTTGTTTCAAGTCCTGTTCAACAAGAGATTGAAAAATGTCCATATATTGGCTTCTTGCATGAACAGGATAAAAAGCAGAATTCCTGACAACAAACGGTTTTGACTGCAAACCTGTCTGATCCTGCGAGGGACCCAGCTCCTGTAAAGTCATCAAGGCAATCTGTTCACTGAACGACAGTTCAGAAAATTCATTAGAGGAAGCAGGACACTCGCAGGACAAAACAGACTCAGAGGCAGAACCCCAAAAATGCTGCTTAATAGTTAAGTTCCTAATAAACCGATTCAAGCTTTTGAGAGTGGAAAACATATCCATGGGTTGATTAACAACAAAATTAAATCCCAATTTTAGAACATCCTCTTGGTCAGTGGTCAGAGCTTGATCAGATAAATTTAGGACATCTATGTTTTGGTGGTGTTCCCTTTCTTGGGTCTGATACTTAGTTTGCACTTTCCTGGGGTGTTTTCGTCCTACCCGCCTGCTCCGTTTTTTTGCAACATTCTTGGGACGTACTACAGGAGCATCAGATTCTATTTGATTGCGGCCAGGGGACATATTTGCTTCATTTGTCTCCTCATCATCTGACTCACGTGAGTTTATAGACGAGTCAGAGCTAAAGCTGACCCGCTTAGAGGATCCAGCACCCCTATTTGTATGCCAAAATCTTCTTTTTGAGATGGATTTTGGAGTGCTTGAAACATGATCCGTCAGATGCCAATTATATACACAGTTTTTGTCATAGTCAGCAGTATCCCTTTGAAATTTACGTTTTTTTGTAGCCATAATGGATGTCTCCAATGTTGCAACATTGTTATTTACTCTGTCATGTAATTGTGTATATTCAGACAGTTCTGCATATTCAGTTAATTTGGTTTCAATTTCTTGTACCCTTAGAACGGATCCGAAAGACGCAATGAGACACGCATCGGGGATCACTCGTGTGAATGCCAATGCATGTGTTACATTGCAAGCAATGTAAAATCCCACTGCTCATTGCTAGATAAGATGGATCCAAACACGTATCTAAAAACATATATTCACACGGACAGAACACACCGTGTGAACATACCCTGACTTTCTTTGTTGCCCATAGCAACCAATCAGAGCTCCCTTTTCATTTCACATAATGCTCTGGAAAAATGAAAGCTGAGCTCTGATTAGTTGCTATGGGCAACAAAGACAGTCTAAGGCCGTGTTCACACGGCTTATTCCCGACGGATTTGTGAGCCGTATTGAGCTCACAAATCCGCCATGAATAAGGGGCGGGGCGGGGCCGGAGCGCAATGTGTCCGGCGTGTACGCGCCGTAAATACTGTGCATGTCAGTGTCTCCCCGCCCGGCGGATTCGCCGAGCGGGTAGCAGCGACGGAATCCACTGTTCTCTATGAGAGCAGTGGATTACCGTAATGACAGGGACAGATTGGCGCCGTACTGAAGCGCAAATCCGGCGCGGAGTACGGCGCCAATCCGTGCCCAAATAAGCCGTGTGAACGAGGCCTAACACCTAGACAGTTTTCATACATGTCCCCCTAAGGCTGTGTGGCTGTTCAAACGATGGACTGCGGCGTGTACAGTACGTGCTACAGTACAACGTGTCTTTCAGGAGCTCGTGCTAAGCGTGGAAGTGCCGCAAATAAGTGACATGTCTCTTATTTCCCCTGTGCATACAATACGATCATATTGTACGAGCAGCGAGAAGAGACGTAATCCATAGTTCTCTGAGAACTACGGATTACCGTAATTTCGGCTCGCCTCTCGCCCGTATGAAAGTGCAAATATGCGCCGAATTTACACCATGTGAACATACACTTAGGCCCCATTCACACGGCTTATTCACGCCGGATTTGCGAGCCGGCTTGAATAAGGGGCGGGTGCGGGGGCGCGGCCCGCCGGCCCCATATACTGCACATTATCCACGGCGCGTATTGCACCTGGATAATGTGCATGTCACTTTCTACCCCGCCCGGCGGATTCGCCCAGCGGGGAGGAGCGACGTAATCCACTGTTCTCTATGAGAACAGTGGATTACAGTAATTACTCCGACGGATTGGCGCCGTACTGCAGCGCAAGTCCGGCGCGGAGTACGGCGCCAATCCATGGCGAAATAAGCCGTGTGAACACGGCCTTAGGGTCCGTCCCCATGACACTGGTTGGACTTTCAGACGGTTTTCATATTTGAAAATCGTCTGTAAACCGACTGTCAACCATCCTGATAGCGTTAGATAGAGATAGAAAGAGATAGCGATAGATAGATATAGCGATAGATATAGCGATAGATAGAGATAGCGAAAGTGATATATAGAGATAGAGATAGAGATAGAGATAGATATAGAAATAGATATAGCTATAGATAGAGATAGCGATATATATATCGATATATAGAGATAGCGATAGATAGCGAGCGATAGATATAGCGATAGAGAGCGATAGGTATAGTGATAGAGTGATAGATATAGCGATAGAGAGAGCGATAGATAGATATAGCGATAGAGAGCGATAGATATAACGATAGAGAGCGATAGATATAATGATAGATAGAGAGAGCGGTAGATAGACAGAGCGATAGATAGAGAGAGCGATAGAGTGATGATTGCGATAGATATAGCATAGATATAGGATAGGAAAATAACGATAAAAGGATGGGGCGATAGATATTAACGATAAAATAGCGATAGAAAAGGATAGATGAGCGATAGATAAACGATAGAGAAGGATAGATAAGTGATAGAAAAGGATAGAAAAATAGGATAGAGAGAGCGATAGAGAGAGCGATAGAGAGCGATAGCTATAACGATAGATAGAGAGAGCGATGGATAGATATAGCGATAGATATAGCGATAGATAGATATAGCGATAGAGAGCGATAGATATAACGATAGAGAGAGCGATAGATATAGCGATAGATAGATATAGCGATAGAGAGCGATAGATATAATGATAGATAGAGAGAGCGGTAGATATAGCGATAGAGAGAGTGATAGATAGAGCGATAGATAGATATAGCGATAGAGAGAGCGACAGATAGAGAGAGTGATACGGATAGAAAGATATGGATAGAAAGATATGCATGGATAGAAAAAAGATAAAATAGAAAAAAAAGGAAAAAGATAAAAAATATAGGGGATAAATGGATAAATAAAGATAGAAAATAAAATAGATATAAAATGGATATATAGTATAGATAAGTAAGATATTAGATTATATATGGATAGAAAAGTAAATAGATATAGATAGATAGATAGATAGATAGATAGATAGATAGATAGAAAGATAGATAGATAGAAATATAAATAGATATAGATAGATAGATAGATAGATAGATAGATATAGACAAATAGAAAGATAGATATAGATAAATTGATAGAAAGATAGATAGATATGGATAGATAAATAGACAGATAAATAGATATATAGCTAAATACATAGGTGGATAGATATAGATAGATAAATAGATAGAGCTAAATATATATAAATAGAAAGATGGATAGATAGATATAGATAATTATAGATCAAAAGATAGATATAGCTAGAGAGAAATATATATATATATATATATATATATATATATATATATATATATATAAATAGATAGATAGATAGACATAGATATTAGAAAGATAGATATGAGATAGTTAGATAGATAGGGGATAGATAGCAGTGGATATAGATAGAAAGATATCCAAAGATAGATGGATAGATATAGGTATATATGGATAGAAAGATAGATATAGGAGATAGATAGATATAGAAAGAAAGATAGTTAAGTGTGTGTGTTTATACTTGGAGCTGTGGTGCACTATACATATAGGGCGACATGTATGAATCTCGCCATGTCGGGGCCCCCCTTTCCCCCCGGTTTTTCCCCGGCGAAAT